>SJYW01014718.1:2481-30673 GCA_006410735.1 Raphicerus campestris | reverse complement strand
AAAAAAAAAAAAATCAGTTTTCATCAACAGTCTCATACAGTCAGCTGTCAACAAAACAAGAATAGAGGTCTCTGACCGAATTCTCACTTACAACCAAATCACTGATTACAGATACTCTGGTCTCCAGGTTTGTTTGTCTCACTAAGATAAATTTCTCTTGGGGCTGCGGATGCATACCAGGGAGCCAATCAGGTGGGCAGGGGCCAGGCCTCAGTGTGCAGCTGTCAATTTGCCATGTGGGAGCGCGAAGGAGGAAGCAGAGACCCGGGCAAGGGTGCAGGGAAGCCTTTCTTCCAAGGTCCCAGGACTCCCCATTAAATGCTACAGGAAGGCAGAATTCTTAGGATAAGAGTAGGACTAGGAGACCAAACAAGGCATGGAGATACATTAATACAGTCAGAGCCCCAAATGCAGCTTCACTAGGACACACAGCCAAGATACTTCTCATTCAGCAAGGCACACCCAACTCCAGGGTAGACAGCCTCGCATAAGTGGCAGACCTCAGCAACAAATAAAGAGAAACTGCAAATTCCAGTGAGGAAAGGCCATGGATCTAGAAGTCAGAAGTCAGGCTCTGTCTTAGCTTAGTCGCCAGATTTGTTGCCTTTGACAAGTCAGTTAACCTCGGGGGAACTCAATCTCTTCATCTGTAAAGTAAGAGTCCAATCAGATCATCTCTTAGGTCTTGTCTAATTCGAAACTACTACAATTTCACATAAGGATTCTAAGCTACAAAAATGAAGATGGTTATGATTTTAGATACTCTTCAAATACTAATTTAGGAAAGGCCCTTTCATTAGGATGTTTTCTGTTTCACTGCCCATGAGATAAATCACCACATCCTCTCACAAAGACAAACAACCAAAATACAACAGAAACGGCATTAAAAAACTGTTTTACTGAAAACCCTCACCCAGCATAACATTTGGGTATAACATGGTATTTGAGCAAGATATTCATGTGATAGAAATATGTCTAGAGGTTTCACACGCCCTCTTAACTCATTAACAAAGTTCAAACCCCCAAAGAAGACAACTTATGTTTTTCCTAGTTAAAAGAATCTAGGTGCTAATACTACTGATGTTCTCTAAGTGATCCCATCCATAATAACCAGTGTTTGAACAGTGTTACAGCTGTCTTAAGGCCTCCTGAGTTAAATGCTCTCCCTCTTATTGATATTTTGACTCTGGAGCAAATGATCTTGAAGGAAACCCACGTGGGCCAGCATAGGTGGGAAGAAAAGCCACACTGGGCACGCAGACGGTCTTTCCATGCCACACATATAAGCGCTGCCTACGGTGCAGAATTCAGTGCACCCAGAAGAATCTTTGGCTTTTCCTTAAAACTCTTCTGGGTAGCTCTGCTCAAGAACAAGTTTACTTGAGCTCCGAATCTATCATTCCAAATCTATCATTCTATCATATATATCATTTCTACAGATATAAACTCCTCTATACAAGGAGGACTGCTTTCATCCATGTGGTAATATCTCTACACAGCTCATGGATGATCCTTCTTTCTGGGCTCCTCTTGATGAGGAGGAGTGCACAATAGTCACTAAAACAGTGGACTTCGTCTTTTCATCCACACAGTATTCTGCTAGTTTATGTAACATCACCATCACAGCCATCTATCTGGAGTGAACCAACGACAGTACTTTTTCCCACGTTACTCTACCATGCAGGGTGAATAATATAGTTAGCAAGAGGTCTGCTCGGTGTATGGCTGATACAAGACAGGCCTGCTTATGATAGACAAACAAGAGCTGCTTATTAACCAGCCCTTCAGTTCAATTTAGTTCAGTCGCTCAGTCGTTTCCAACTCTTTGCGACCCCATGAATCTCAGCAAGCCAGGCCTCCCTGTCCATCACCATCTCCTGGAGTTCACTCAGACTCATGTCCATTGAGTCAGTGATACCATCCAGCCATCTCATCCTCTGTCGTCCCCTTCTCCTCCTACCCCCAATCCCTCCCAGCATCAGAGTCTTTTCCAATGAGTCAACTCTTCGCATCAGGTGGCCAAAGTATTAGAGTTTCAGCTTTAGCATCAGTCCTTCCAATGAACACCCAGGACTGATCTCCTTTAGAATGGACTGGTTGGATCTCCTTGCAATTAACAGTTAATTTGTACACACTGCACAGAAGTTAGTTTTGGAGGAATATTACTTGCCTGGTATGTTCTTACCCTAGATAGAGTGGGCGCATACCCCCTATATACTTAAAATTGCTAATTACTAAGTCATTTCATAATGAAGGCTGTGCAGCACTTATAAACAACCCCAAATTTATGAGTTTATTCTTCAAACGATAAGATAAATTATCAGACAGAGAGAAGAGCTAAACCTCATTTCCTTGTTGTTGTAAAATTTGAGCTGCTTTCTTTAAGATTTCCACTGACTGTTGTGAAAAAATTCAAAATTGGTCCATTTTGGAAGAAATGTAAAACTGGCCAAATGTTCTAATAAATCTATGTTAAATTTTTGGTTCTACAATGACTGTACTACTGGATTACTTTATTTTGTTTCTCCCAAATCAGTTCTTTACTAGAGTCTCCTAAACAGGTGAATAATTAGGTTTAAGAGAAGCCACTGACAATTCACAGAGATGGCTACCAAGAAAAGGATCAGAGCTAAACAGCTCCAGTATGTCTTCTTTCAGGTGCTACATAGGGCAAGGTTACTTAAAAACGTGGATTATCTGTGTTTTAAAAAATCTAAGCTTTAAGAAGGAATATCTTGATTGGTATCAAAAGATAAAACAAAGAAAATTAAAAACCAGCTAATGAACTTTTGCAAATATACCTGGAAAAGAAATTACTTCATTTAATAACATCTTGGAGAACAGCAATGCTTCTGCAATATATTTTTAGAGAAATAGTTCTGCTTCTTAAAGCACAAGTTAAAATACCTATGAAGACCAAACATCTCACAGTTGTTTTATAAAAAAGAAGAGACTTAATAAAAAGAGACAATCCTATTTTTTCCACTAGAATTGCTGCCAAAGGGAATACATATTTTAAAGATCAAGGCTTAGAATTGCTCTCCACATGGTAAACAGAATAAACCCTATCACTGATCTAAAAAATTACATAAACAAACAGCAAATTCTATGTAGGTGACTACAAATTAGTAAAGTGATAAAAAGTGTCACCTGGAGATAATCTCAGCAAGAAGAAATGTTTCAAAAAAAAATTTTTTTTTTTTGCTCTTTGATGGTTTGTTGATAAATGATAAGATAGGGAATTTTGTTTTCACCAGAAATCTGAAGTACACAAAAGCACCAGAACAGTATTGTTCAGCTTGTGTTAAAATGGGAATGACAGAGACTGTCTCTGGTGCCTAGGTCTTTAAATAGGAACGCCAGAACTTATCACATTGTATTAGAGTTTTTCATCTGCATATTTTTCTCCCATAGACAGAGCTCCCCATGGGATAGGACATCTGCTTCTCACTCGTCCTATATCTTCTGCACCTGTATATATGTCAAGACTGGCACACAGAGAGACTTTAAACTATGGCAACTTGCAATCTCATCCTTGAGCCTTTCAAAACGAGGCTGCGGGAGTAACAGATGCATTTGTCTAGAAATGACCACCTCATTCTGCTCCTTTTGAGAATGTCCACTCCATGCTGACTCACGGTCAACAGGCAGAGATGTGGCCGTGCTCTTGGCACTCCTTGTAAACCTGCTTAGGAATCCACAAAAGGAAGAGAAGTCAGCAGGCAGCATAGGAATGGGACTTCTTGGAGATGCTGCATAGATTTTCATGGTGGGACCTATAACTTAAACCTTATACTGCTACTAACAGAACTCCAATATCAAGAGGAGGAACATCACTAAGTTCANCATTCTGCTCCTTTTGAGAATGTCCACTCCATGCTGACTCACAGTCAACAGGCAGAGATGTGGCCGTGCTCTTGGCACTCCTTGTAAACCTGCTTAGGAATCCACAAAAGGAAGAGAAGTCCAGCAGGCAGCATAGCAATGGGACTTCTTGGAGATGCTGCATAGATTTCCATGGTGGGACCTATAACTTAAACCTTATACTGCTACTAACAGAACTCCAATATCAAGAGGAGGAACATCACTAAGTTCAGATGGGCTCTGACAGAGGATAGCATTGAGAATTTAGATACAGACACTTCAGCTACCAGCCCACTGGGAGTAATAAGAATTGGATCTACCCTTCCACATGAAACAGGCTGGATCAGGTATATGAAAAATGAGGAAAATAAGAAAGGTTCTCATCACACTGAACATCATGAGACAAAGACCAGGGATCACTGACAGATGGGAACTGAACAAAAAGGTGATCCCAGTTCACTGCAGAGAGTTATGGCGTGGGAGAGGGAAGCCTGCTGGGTTTCCTGAGTTAAGATAATGAAGCTGAGAGTACAGGGAGACCTACAGGGCTAGACCTCAGAGATCAGAATGCCGGAGAGGAAAGAACTGCACAGTGGAAACTCTACAAATCTCTGAGGGCTCACCCTTAAGTACGCAACAGACCGCTGATGAGCACGGGCACATGAGGACATTACTCTAGCATGGGGACAGACTGCCTGAAAGAATTAGAGGCAACAAAGCCAAAAACTTGCTCCCATCAGCTGGAAAAGAATACCTCAAGATTCTTAGGGCACTGGATAGAGGACTCAGAGAGTCTTGCCTTGGTAATTTCACCAAGACCAACCACTGCTCCTGCTGTGCTCAGCTGCTCAGTCGTATCTGACTCTTTGTGAACCTGTGGACTGTACCTTGCCAGGCTCCTCTGTCCACAGGATTTCCCAGGCAAGAATACTGGAGTGGGTTGCCATTTCCTACTCTATTACTGCTGTACAATTAGCACTTACCAAATGACACCTCCCACATAGGGAGAGTATGAGAAGGACTGGGATCAAAAGGTAAGGGACCAGATGAGCCACTAAACGCTTTCAGTAAAAACGAACTTTAATCCTATGTGGAAAGCACTTGTGTGATACACACACACACACACACACAAACACACAGTTTCTGCTAGACACTAGGCCATGGTACACATTCTAATCTTTCAACCAAAACTAACATTTCTCACTTTGTAAATCACACTGAGGCCATTTTCTTCATAGTTTATCTTCTAAAATAGGGCTATAATAAAAAAATCAATAGGATAAATTTACCACAATATAAAAACAAACAAACACAATGGATTGCAGAACAGAGCTGCACCTTTATCTTCACTGGTTCTCTTGCAGAGGGAGATCCAATAAAACTTTACGATTCCTCTTTTCACTTGTAAACCAGTGAAAGACGTACTAGTTACCTGTTAAGCATTAGACATTGTTCTTTACTGCAGAATACATCAAAACACCAGATTGGCTTTCAGACAGAAGCCCTTAGCTCTGCTGTTTTACTATGCCTTTAATCATACGGGAAAATATCAAATATTAATGAGAAACAGAATAGCTTTCATACACAGTAAATAAAACTAGTTAGCCAGGCCCATCTGCAAGACTTAAGCCATTCTTTACAGAGAAACAGTATTGCTTCAATTAATTTAGTAACACATTTTCAAAGATCAAGGGCATGAAAACAGTCAGCTAGCTTAGACTTCATTCCTTGTAATAAATAGGGGGAAAATTTATGCAGGCATATTGGAAAAAAAAAAACAACAAAAATTAGATCTCTGACTCCAAAACCAAAATTTAGTCAAGTGACATTAAGTTCCCCTTTGTTTTAGCAATAAATGAAATGGTTTTCCTTAGAAACTCTAAATTCCAATGGATAAACATATTAGAATAAACCACAAAACGCATTGGAGCATCTGCTTTTCTGTAAACACACAAGATATCTTGCAGAAAACAAATCTCACTGAAATCAGAACTGCACGAAATAACACACTCTACATTTGCTGATCAGATTTCAGAACAACAAACCCCACAGATATTATAGCTACTTTGCAACATCTATATAAGCTAAAACTGACAAGAAATCTAAATCATGCTATTTTCATTTTTTTCTAATAATTTTAGGCTTAAATAAATAAAAGGGATTAATTTCAACTTTCATTTCCTTTCAGTATATTTATATGGCACAACCACTTCTATTAGGAGGAAGCAAACCAGGCTGTTGACTTTCCAACTGATTTCTCTACTGCCCTCTTCTGCTTAAACAGGGCACAGGAAGCAGGTTCCCCAGATGACAAAAATAACTGAAAGCCAGGTTAACAGAATGCAAACTATTGATGTATGGCAAAAACCACCACAGTATTGTAAAGTAATTAGCCTCCAATAATATAAGGAAATTAATTATTTTAAAAAATAAAAGGCTTACTGAATTCAGGAAAAAAAAAATCCAGCCTAGCAATAAGACTTGATTATCTCACTGTTTAAAAAAGAGCTTTTCATTTTTCAACAGAAGTCATTTCCTGTGCATCCTGAATTCTGATCCATGTGTCAGGTTATGCAAACCCAGTAATGGTACTTATACTCTTAAGCAGGAAACAACTTAGGAATCCATTCTGTCATGCATGCACCCAGCAACTTCACATTTACAGTAAAAAAAAAAAAAAAAAAAAAACTACTTTAAAAACTGAGCTCCTCTATTCCTAAAAAAAAATGCAATGACAGTATTTCTCACCACTGGTCAAATGTATATATTTTCTTTATGACAGGATATCTTTCTGTTAGGAACTTAGAAACCAATAGTTACTATATGACTATTGATGTATCTTTTGATCTCAATACCATTACAATGTAGCACAAACGACATAAATTCCCAGGAGGTAAATAACAGCTATGTAATTCCGATAATGAACTTTTAAGAGAAAAGGACTACAAGAATAATAAGTGGTTCTGAAGGTGCCTATATATTATCAGTAACCAAGTACATAAATCAGAAGTACCATGAAGTTTTACAGATGATTATTTTAAATATGTACTACAGGGGAGATTAAACAGAAAGAAAGTAGCTGAACACAGCTCTGCTTTCTAGTTTATTTTTCCGAAATTCACGTTAGACAAAAAAATAAAAATAAAATACAGAGAAGTGGAAGATATATGTTATTGCTGTCATTCAGCCTCTAAGTTATGTCTAACTCTTTGCAACCCCATGGACTGTACCCACCAGGCTCCTCTGTTCACGGGATTTCCCAGGCAAGAAGACTAGAGTATGTTGCCATTTCCCTCTCTAGAGGATCTTCCTGACCCACAGATGGAACCCACATCTCCTGCACTGGCAGGCATATTCTTTACCACTGAGCCACCAGGGAAGTCCAGAAGATATAAGTGCTATCTAAAAGACCATTCAAAGGGCAAAAATGATTTTAAAAGCAGATGATGAGATTTTTTTTCCAGGTAGAAGGTCTACTAAAAAATGAAATCACAAGAGATGTAACTCAGTTCCACCCTTCATTTCAAATGCACTGAAAACTCATGGTGACCCTAGAAGCCTACATCAAACACCACCAGCGAGTTAATACATGCAATAATCACATGGGATACAGCTCATCTTCACTCAGTGATCAGATGAAGCAAGCTATCATTTATACCAACTCAAGACTTTCAGTGATGGAAAATATTAAAAAAGGAAAAAAGAAAAGCTGACAGGTACCTCTTTCTGTCAATCTAACGCCAGTTTCAACATTACAGTCACAATGTCTGACTCCATGGACTGTAGCCCTCCTCTGTCCATGGGATTTCCCAGGTAGGAACACTAGTTCAGTTCAGTTTAGTTGCTCAGTTCAGTCGCTTGTGTCCAACTCTTTGCGACCCCATGAATCACAGCACGCCAGGGCTCCCTGTCCATCACCAACTCCCGGAGTTCACTCAGACTCACATCCATCGAGTCAGTGATGCCATCCAGCCAGCTCATCCTCTGTTGTCCCCTTCTCCTCCTGCCCCCAATCCTTCCCAGCATCAGAGTCTTTTCCAATGAGTCAACCCTTCGCATGAGGTGGCCAAAGTACTGGAGTTTCAGCTTTAGCATCATTCCTTCCAAAGAAATCCCGGGCTGATCTCCTTCAGAATGGACTGGTTTGATCTCCTTGCAGTTGCAATTCCTTCTCCAGGGGATCTTCCTGATCCAAGGATTGAACCTGCATCTCCTGAGCTGGCAGGAGGGTTCTGACCCACCAGGGAAGCAATGCCAGTTCTCTAACAAACGAATCCTCCATCCTCTGTCAAGGAAACCCTTTTAAATTCAAATCTGATGACACACCCTAGGTAACAAGGAATGGAGTTGCTCTCCAACATCAATTCTCCCTTCTTCTTCAATAAGGAAGACCTTCACTTTTCTTTATCTGTTTTTAAATGCATGGGAAGTAGCAGTGCTGTGGAACCTCAGCAGAGGTTACTCCAAAGGCATGGGGCATGAGTGAGAGTATAAACTCCTGTATCTGTGCCACTATAGCTGGCTCGCTGTCTCTTGCAGGTAAATGTTTTAACAAATACATTCCCTCCTGAATGACTCTGCGTTGCCCATCAGATGTCCAGAATCCTGCCTCACCTTCTGCCACATGCTATACTGCTATCATGCCCCACATTCTCATAGATCAGGTTCCTCTGCATGAAACCAGCCCCCAACCCACCCACTACTGGCTTACTAAATTCCCAGCTCCACAACCTAAGTTCAAGAGTCATCCCCACGTGGTCTTAGCTGGTCCTCTCTCCCCTTCAAGTGAGGCTCTCTTCGTCTGTCTCTCTCTTCTCCCTCTACAGCATTCCATTCACAGCCCTCCTCATTGAATTTTAATCATCTGTATACATATCTGTCTTCTATAAAACCTTAGTCCTGAGAGCAGAGAGTGCATCATGTTCATCTCTATATCCTTAGCATCTGGCACAGTGTCTGGCTCATGACCTTTACTGGATGGCCAATATTTTGATTTATAAACGATGGATCAATGGCCAGCCATGCTTGAATGTGACTTGTTCTGGGAAATCATTCTCCTCAACCCAACCTCTCCCTCCTGTGTGCCTGCAGAACACTCTGTACATTCCACTGAATAACAGATTGTGGTTAGGTATTCACACAGTTGCCTCTCCTGCCAGACTGGGAGACCCAGAAGGGCAAAGACCATGTATCACACAGGTTGCCACCAACACTGAGCACCTTGACTGGCTTACAGCCCTTGCTCAAAAAATATTTACTCAGCACTGACACAGATCAACTAAATGAAGCATGGCCTTCTTCCATCTCCTCTTCACTACACACTGCTACAGTAGGGATACAAAATAACCACAGTCTTTGCTTTGAGAAGGTTACATATACTAATAATTAGAAAGTATGAATACAGCTTTTAAGACAGAATACTGCGTTGTGTCTACAGTCTCTAGCCCGTATTATGTACTAGTCTGTAAATATTTCATGATACTAAAGATAAAACAAAAGTAATCTAGGATATAATCTTAATGCATGATATTTCTTGTTTGATGAGTATTTTAAAAATCCACTTAGTAAATATGTGGCAACAAAGAACCAGTGGAAAGCTAAATATTACTGCCAATTGAGTCAGACCAAGGCTGAGACCCTTCCCTCACATTTGTTTGACTTTACTTTCCAGCATTATCATAAATTTTGAAACCCTCCCATTTTGTCAAGGATAAATGCTCTCATTAGTGTTCATTTTAATTGTAATCTTTTACAAATGAAATACTACAACAGTCATCTATGTCTGTTAAACAAACATTTTTTGTTTCCATACTTTCCAGTTTATTCCCAAACAAGTAGCACTGTTATTTTTTCTTTCACATCTTAAAATTAACTGCAGCTAATACCATACTTTTAATAGTGGATAAAAACTTGCCCTGGCCCTCCTGGTGGCTCAGAGTGCAATCCCTGGATCTGGAGGTGGGCATGGCAATCCATTCCGGTATTATCGCCTGGGAAACCCCATGATCAGAGGAGCCTGGCGGGCTACAGTCCATGGGGTCACAAAGAGTTGGAAACGACTGAGCCACTAACGCTTTTACTTTTTGCTTTCAAAGACTGGCCCTATGGGGCAAGGAGGAAGAATGAATTCTGGACACTGGTCCTTGAATGAGTATTCAGCGATGTCATTCTGGGATAAAGAACATGGTCTTAATGATGGCATCTGGGAATACTACCCATGACAGGGGCATCATAACATAACAAAGAGATTGACTAAAAGATTTCTAATAAAACAAAATATCATAAACTAAGTGAAAATTTTCATGCTCAGAATAAGACACCAGTTAATACAATACCTATATCCTCTTTTATAGTAACATATCATCTCCAACAAGCTACCACGATATCTGAAAATATTTCTATTTCCAAGGGAAAAAATAATCCCACTTTATTCTTTCAAATTTTAAAAACAAATATATTTTATAGAATGTCTGGGAAGGAAAAACTGATAACACAAAAATAAAAGAAAAAAGTTTCCAACATTTTGTGGAGCCAAGGAGACACAATTTCAAGAACATACATGTGTTCATCTCCAGCACACATATCTACATCCTCATGAAAATGTATTCATATAAGATGTTACTAAGAATTCTGAAAACTACTCCTTACTGCCAAATGAGAAATTGCTAAAGCCCCAAACATCTGTCATGTATTTCAAAAGTGATTCACTAAATATTAATCCTATTACATGTTAATGAAATATCCCCAGTTGCCAAATAATTTTCAAAAATGCACTTACTCATTAAAGAAAAAGAAAATCACATACTTGACTAAAGGACATATTTCATTTAACTCTTACTGAATCTTTTCACGGAACACTAGGTTGTCATTCTGGTAAGTCCAGCTTTACAACAGAGCCAGAACTCAGAGACCAAATGCAAGACGGCAGCGTGCGCCAAGACAGGCTAAATGCAGCTGATGTCCTAACCAAGAAGTCAAGGAACATTCTCCCTGCTATGCAGAATTACTTTCATATCTGTACCAAAACAAATCAATGTGGAATACAGCAATGACCAACGTCAGGCCAATCCTATGGTTCCCAAAGGAGGCATAATTGTACATCTATGGTTCATGGAATTTATTCAGAGGGAGTTTCTGTCAGTAGAAAGCATACTTTGAGTTTTTTGGTTTTTACTTTGATTTCCAGGGAACACCATCTCTAGAATGCTCAGTGAAGTCCAGTAAAAGAGAAACATATAAGGGGAGATAAGAAACTATCCTTGACAATGAATTCTCCTCCCTTTTCACCCTGTTCTCTCACCAAAATCTGAGTAATTTGGAGTTAAAAATCACAGAAATCCAAAATTCTGAAGTACCAGAATGCCTACCAGATAATAACTGAAGCTGAGTATGTTCAAAACAATTCAAAATTAAAGAGAACTTTATTGGCCTAAGTCAGTCTGGGCTGTAAAATAATGCCTTTTCTTTTTTCTTTAAGTCGGTAATTCTATTTATAGAGCATGTCTTTTTAAATTATACTTATTTATTCTTAATTGATCGATTTATTTACAATATTGGTTTGATTTCTGTGATACATCAATAAGAATTAACCATAGGAATATCTATGCCCCCTCCCTCTTGAATTTCTCTCCCACCCATTTCCTTCTGCCCATTCCCACCCACCTCTCTGGGTTATTACAGAGCCCCAGTTTGAGTTCCCTGAGTCATACAGCAAATTCCCATTGGTTATCTATTTACATATAGTATATATCCTTCCATGCTGCTCTCTCCTTTCATCTCACCCTCTCTCTCCTCTCCCCCATCCTTGTCTAAAAGTCTGTTCTCTTTCTGTGTCTCCATTGCTCCTCTGTGAATAGCTTCATCAGTACCATCTTTCTTAAGCCTGCATGTACACGTATAGCTGATTCACTTCGCTGCACAGCGGAAACTAACGCAACGTTCTAAAGCAATTATATGCCAATAAAAAATAAAGATAAAAATTTTTAAATACCTTTTCTAACAGTGACAGTCCTTGGTTTGCATCTTTATATTTTTGTTCCTAATAAAACTAAAGGCATTTAAATTGCATTATACGGTTTTATTGTTTTACATAAGGTAATATATAAACTACTAGTATGTAAGTCCAAAAGACCTAATTAAATCATCACACAGAAATGAATGCTGTCCTCAGAGAACCAACTTATGGTTACCAGGCAGGGAAGGTTGAGGAAAGGGATAGTTAGGGAGTTTGGGACGGACAAGTACACACTGCTGTATTTAAAATGGATAACCCACAGGGACCTGTTGTATAGCACAGGGAACTCTGCTCAATGTTATGTGACAGCCTGGATGGAAGGGACATGTGGGGGAAATAGGAAACATGTCTATGTATGATTAAGTCCTTATACTGTCCACTGGAAATGATCCTGATATTATTAATTGGCTCTACTAAATATAAAATAGGCTTCCCTGGTGGCTAAGATGGTAAGGAATCCACCTGCAATGTGGGAGATCTGGGTTTGATCCCTGGGTTGGGAAGATCCCCTGGAGGAGGGCATGGCAACCCACTCCAGTATTCTTGTCTGGAGAATCCCATGGACAGAGGAGCTACAGTCCATGGGGTCACAAAGAGTCGGACACGACTGAGTGACTAAGCATACACCAACATAAAATTAAAAGTTAAAAAAAATGCATGCTGTCAAATTTTCTGTTATTTTTCTTCCAAGAAATGTGTGTTTTCATACAGGAACCATCAAATTAATGGCAGCCCCCAGCATCAAAGGCTGAGCCTAGTTCTCCACCTGCCTTCATTAGCCATCCTTCCCATCAATTCTTCATCCAGGTCATATCAGCCACCCCTTTCACTATCCTCTGTCATCTATGAATGCATTGCATGCATGTATGTGTACAGGAACCATTGTGTCCAGCTCTTTGAGATCCCATGGACTGTAGTCCACCAGGCTCCTCTATTCATGGGATTTCCCAGGCAAAAATACTGGAATGGGTTGCCTTTTCCTCCTCCAGTGGATCTTCACAAACCAGGGATTGAACCTGAGTCTCCTGCATTTCCTGCATTGCAGGCAGATTCTTTACTGCTGAGCTACTACATTTTCTTTATTTTTAAATCTCTTCATTTAACATCCTTCTTAGAAAAAAATTTTGTCTTTGTATATACATCATTGCTAAAGCCTAATAGCATATTCTGTGCCTAAAAATGGTCAATATATATTTGTTGAATTAATGGTGAATTAGACTACAACTATTACTGTGAAAGCAATGGTCAGTTATAACAAGTGAAAAATAATCATTCTGAAGTATTTAAACCTAAATTCTTGATTTAATTCTCTTGCTGCTGCTGTTTAGTCACTAAGTCATGCTCGACTCTGCAACCCCATGGACTATGGCCTGCCAGGCTCCACCATCCACAGGATTTCCTGGGCAAGAGTACTGGAGTGGGTTGCCATTTTCTTCTCCAAGAGGATCTTCCTGACTCAGGGATTGAACCTGTGTCTCTACTGGCAGGTAGATTCTTTTATCACTGAGCTACCTTAGTTCTGTTGCTAACTGGCTAATGATTTAGGCCAAGTCACTAACCTCTTCAGTTTTCCGTCTCTCCATCTATCAAAGACGATGTTGGCCAAGGCGATTTTTTTCTAAAGAAATTCTTTCCAGCGATAGAAGTTTGTAATTCTATGATTTTTTTAAAAGGCTATTTTAACCGATTCAAAGTCTCTCAGTTGTGTCCAACTGTTTGTGACCTCATGGACTATTCTTGAATTCTCTAAGCCAGAATACTGGAGTGGGTAACCTTTTCCTTCTCCAGGGGATCTTCTCAACCCAGGGATTCAACCCAGGTCTCCCACACTGCAGGCAGATTCTTTACCAGCTGAGTCACAAGGGAAGCCCAATATTAACTGAATCAGCATCTAAAATTCTTTGAAGGTGATTAAAGAAATGTCATAAAATTTGAAGATGCTATGCTCTTATGAGAAGATGAAGTGTGGGTAGAGTCAATTTCTTTACGTGTACTGATCACTGATTGAGAGTAATGGTTGGTGGCTCAGTGGTAAAAAAATCTGCCTACCAATGCAGGAGATGCAGGAGACAGGTTCAATCTGTGGTTGAGAAGAACCTCTGGAGGAGGAAATGGCAACCAGCTTCAGTATTCTTGCCTGTAAAATTCCATGTATAGAGGAGTCTGGAAGGTTACAGTACATGAGGTCGCAGAGTTGGACATGACTTAGCTACTGAGCGCACACACTGTGTGAGTGCACAATACTTCTAAGACAACCCCTCATGCTTTCGATCCAATGGGAGGAGAAATAAGTAAAAGACCAATGTAACATAAGGCAGCTGTCCTAAGTGCTAGAGAGACGCACAAATAGCATAGTTTTTAAAAAGAAAACAACTGGCTGTGATGTCTCGAGCTTGAACATGTCTCATGGTCACACAAGGGGACCTGGGTAGGTCTCATCCCAGGCCACATATGACCCTGAAGTAGAGTTTGATCTTCTACTCAAAACAAAATCTGACCCTATTTCCTTTAACAGATATCTGATGTGTCAACCATTATGNTTACATAAGGCAGCTGTCCTAAGTGCTAGAGAGACGCACAAACAGCAGTTTAAAAAAAGAAAACAACTGGCTGTGATGTCTCGAGCTTGAACATATCTCATGGTCACACAAGGGGACCTGGGTAGGTCTCATCTCAGGCCACATATGACCCCGAAGTAGAGTTTGATCTTCTACTCAAAACAAAATCTGACCCTATTTCCTTTAACAGATATCTGATGTGTCAACCATTATGGAAATTTCCTCTAGTTAGTAAAGATGATGACGATGGCATATTTAAAACCTTGAACAAGCTTCTTAGTACGCCACATATTGAAATAGAATCCACATCTAATTTTTCTTAAAAAAAAAACAACAAAAACCCACAAAACCCCCTGCAGAACGAATACAATTTAAGTCATTAGAATATAACTTTGATCATTTCACTCATCTTAAGAACATGTACTGACTATTGTCTGTCATACCAAACGAAAGACAAAATCTTACCATGCCCATGTGGTAAACATGACATACATTACATTACGTTAATGTAATCAATACATTACACTACATACTAGAGGTCTCTGTGACAAAGAAACTAGGGCTTTCTAGATCAAGTCTTTTAGATAGTTTTCATTCTGGTATATACAGAACAAAAAAGGAGTAAACAAAAAAAAATGAATTAAAAAAACAACAGTATTAAAGAAGTAATCCCTGAGTTTACAGCAATTTTAAAAGCACAGCAGAGGACCACGATATTGATGAACTGGAANATACTAGAGGTCTCTGTGACAAAGAAACTAGGGCTTTCTAGATCAAGTCTTTCAGATAGTTTTCATTCTGGTATACACAGAACAAAAAAGGAATAAACAAAAAAAATGAATTAAAAAAAAACAGTATTAAAGAAGTAATCCCTGAGTTTACAGCAATTTTAAAAGCACAGCAGAGGACCACGATATTGATGAACTGGAAGCAAAGAAATTCTCCAAGGGAGCGGTGACGTATCATAAAAGACACTTTCGTAAAGTTAAGAGGAGTGAGAACTGCAACAGTGATTATGATCACGACCAGAAGTGGCGGCAGGGATACCGAGCAACAGACAAATGCCAGGAGGTGGCCATGAAATTTAGATGACGACAAAGAAAAACAGCCAATCAGTGGATAAATCACCAAGCAAGAACACCACCAACCGGTTCTGTAATCAGAAAGGTGCTGAAAAGGAGTAACAACTACCCAGCGATTCACTTCCTTTTATCCATAATAACCTTTGAAGAAAGTATAAAATAGATCTCAAGAAAGGGGCTGAGGATTCTGGAGAATTAGAAACCACCTGAGCACATTTCGGCATCCTTAGGAGTTATCAGCCAGACGCCTGGAAAGTGCTTCAAGAAGTATACCAGAGCAGGAAGGAGCACCCACACGGGGTGCAGCATGGTGCCAGGCTAAGTCAGGAAGCAAAGAGCACTGCAGCTTCGACAAGACCCCACGTGGGCACAAGTGGTGAGCAACAGCTTTAGACCAGCCGCTCTCAGTGGGAGTGGCACTGCCCCTGCAGCCATTTTTGGATGTTTTCAATGATCACAATAACTGTTTTCCTGCTGGCTCAGAGGTTAAAGCGTCTGCCTCCAATGCAGGAGACCAGGGTTTGATCCCTGGGTCGGGAAGATAACTTGGAGAAGGAAATGGCAATCCACTCCAGTATTCTTGCCTGGAGAATCCCATGGACAGAGAAGCCTAGTAGGTTACAGTCCACGGGGTCACAAAGAGTCGGACACGACTGAGCGACTTCACTTAATGATCACAATGGGAAACTGGAGCCCGGCATGCTAGACAGGACAGTCTTCAATAACAAAGACTCATCTTGCATCCTGCAAGTCTTTCCAATGTCTCCCTGGACTTTTCTGTAGATGGAAAATTCCTGTTAATTATCTAAATTTAGAATCCTACCCCAATTTACATAGAGACACAAAGTTTCCTACACATTTCAATAACTACTAAATTTTCAAAGACTGCCATTTGCTTGAATGTAAACTGAGGAAGGATTATACCTTGTTTCACTTGAAACTGTATCAGTTGTTCACCATTTTGGAAAATCATGTCACCAAATCATGGTATTTAATACAACATACCTGCATCCATCTGCATTTGCAGCTGTTACTTTTATGGTTACTCCACGTGTGTCTATGTATACTTATTTATCATCATTTCAAAATTTCAAATATAAAGAACTTTTGCCAATACTCAGTTGAATGTTGTTTGACTTTTCTTTAATCCAAACTTATGCATGAGAAATAGATTCAAATATCTGATTATCTCATTATATTTCTTAGCAAAGTAACAAACAAGTATTTACATAGTAAAATGCATTTAAAGATGTCTTTCAGGACCTTCCTGGCAGTCCGGTGGTTGAGATTCCATGCTTCCACTGAAGGGGCCTCTTTTTGACCCCTGGTCAGGGAACTAGATCCCACACGCCACAACTAAAGATCCCGTGTGCCACAACTAAGACTTGGGGCAGCTAAATAAATAAATATTTTTAAGTTATCTTTCTTTTTTATAATTATAGCATTATTTTAATTTCAAAATTCAATGTATAGGTGGTTCTTATATCTATAAATTTTATTTCAAAAATAAAGGGGGTATATTCCAAAAGATGCTAGGAAGAGGGGGCAATGAATCCAATATGGCTGGTAATGACTGCTTTAGCTGCATCAGAGAAAACTGTAGAATAGATTCTGATTTTCCTATAGAGAAAGGCAAAGGGCAACAGTATCAAAAGTTGATGCTAGCAATGAAGAAGAAAACATCACCTGATCATGACTAGAATAGGAGATTGGGAAGAGCCGCTTTCCTGTTCTTTCAGCTACATCATCTAACCAGTCTGCATAAACAGCTGCCTGACTCTCATTCACAGAAAAGGTACAAGCTTTTCTGTCAATAACTGCAACTGAGATGAGCCCTAGTATTTTCAGAAATACTGTTGTTTCCATGTCATGATACTCTATTGGAAAGTATCCGACAAAAGACAGGTGGGAAACTGAATCTGCAGAACAACTCTCTATTTTCTGTTTTATATTGTTTTTGAAGAACTCGTTTCTAAACTAGTCTAATCAGTACACTCACTGCAGTGGGGCAGAGACATTGAGAGGAGAGACATGCAAGGGAAAGGAAAAGAGGAAGCTAAAGAGACTGTATATATAGCTCATCATTTCTATAATGAAAGTTAATAGTATTAAGTATCAATTTGTTATATTAACAATTTGTACTATACATAATAATGGTAGAAATGTATATACAAAGTAAAACCCTATTTGGTACAGTTAATAATATTAACAGAGACCTTCAAGTTTCTCTTCAAATATCATCTTCTCAATGTAGTTCATATATACAAGGGATTACTCAGCCATAAAAAGGAACAAAATTGGGTCATTTGTAGTTATGTGGCTGGACCTTGAGTTTGTAATACAGACTGAAGTCAGGAAGAGAAAAACAAATATCATGCATTAACACATATGTATGANTTGATGCTAGCAATGAAGAAGAAAACATCACCTGATCATGACTAGAATAGGAGATTGGGAAGAGCCGCTTTCCTGTTCTTTCAGCTACATCATCTAACCAGTCTGCATAAACAGCTGCCTGACTCTCATTCACAGAAAAGGTACAAGCTTTTCTGTCAATAACTGCAACTGAGATGAGCCCTAGTATTTTCAGAAATACTGTTGTTTCCATGTCATGATACTCTATTGGAAAGTATCCGACAAAAGACAGGTGGGAAACTGAATCTGCAGAACAACTCTCTATTTTCTGTTTTATATTGTTTTTGAAGAACTCGTTTCTAAACTAGTCTAATCAGTACACTCACTGCAGTGGGGCAGAGACATTGAGAGGAGAGACATGCAAGGGAAAGGAAAAGAGGAAGCTAAAGAGACTGTATATATAGCTCATCATTTCTATAATGAAAGTTAATAGTATTAAGTATCAATTTGTTATATTAACAATTTGTACTATACATAATAATGGTAGAAATGTATATACAAAGTAAAACCCTATTTGGTACAGTTAATAATATTAACAGAGACCTTCAAGTTTCTCTTCAAATATCATCTTCTCAATGTAGTTCATATATACAAGGGAACATTACTCAGCCATAAAAAGGAACAAAATTGGGTCATTTGTAGTTATGTGGCTGGACCTTGAGTTTGTAATACAGACTGAAGTCAGGAAGAGAAAAACAAATATCATGCATTAACACATAAGTATGATATCTAGAAAAATGGTACTGATGGACCTATTTGCAGGGGAGTCCTTGGAAGAAAAGTTATGACCAACCTAGATAGTATATTCAAAAGCAGAGACATTACTTTGCCAACTAAGGTCCATCTAGTCAAGGCTATGGTTTTTCCTGTGGTCATGTATGGATGTGACAGCTGGACTGTGAAGAAGGCTGAGTGCCGAAGAATTGGTGCTTTTGAACTGTGGTGTTGGAGAAGACTCTTGAGAGTCCCTTGGACTATAAGAAGATCCAACCAGTCCATTCTGAAGGAGATCAGCCCTAGGATTTCTTTGGAAGGAATGATGTTAAAGCTGAAACTAATACTTTGGCCACCTCATGCAAAGAGTTGACTCATTGGAAAAGACCCTGATGCTGGGAGGGATTGGGGGCAGGAGGAGAAGGCGACGACAGAGGATGAGATGGCTGGATAGCATTATGGACTCGATGAACGTGAGTCTGAGTGAACTCCAGGAGTTGGTGATGGACAGGGAGGCCTGGTGTGCTGCGATTCATGCAGTCGCGAAGAGTTGAACATGACTCAGCGACTGAATTGAACTGAACTGAATAGAAATGCAGATGTAGAGAACGGACTGTGGCCACAGTGGGGTGAGGAGAGGGTGGGGCTAACTGAGACAGTGGTGCTGACATGGATATACTGCGGTGTGTCACATGGGAGGGAGCGGGAAACTGTATAACACAGGTTGCTCAGCTTGGTGCCCTTCGACAAAGTAGGTAGGGGGTGGACAGGAGGCTCAAGAAGAAGGGGATATATGGATATATTTCACTGACTCACTTTGTTGTACAGCAGAAAAGAACACAACATTGTAAAGCAAGTATATTCCAATTAAAAAGAAATGTCATCTCAACAAGGCCGAAAGTGATTCCATGCTTAAAATCACAACTTACTGTGCAATCTACACTCCCAATCCCTATAGTGATGCTCAATTTTGTCCCATAGCTCTGCTCAATTTCTAGCATGCTACATAATTTACTTATTCCTTATGATTATCATTGCCTCCTGTTACTAAAATATAAGCTCCACAAGGGGAGGAACCACTGCCTGTTTTGTTTGCTTTATATTCCAGCGTTTAAAAGGGGAGGCTGAAACAGTAGGTGGCCTGTACCTATCTGTGGAAAGAATGAACAGTAACAACTATCATTAACTGAATGCTTTCTATGAACCAGAAACATCGTAAAGTGCTTTACAGAGAGGATTTCTTTAATCCTTATTAAAAGAGCCTGCAAGGTAAATATTATTAACCTGCATATTACAGATGAGAAAACTGGAATTTTGAGAAGCTAAGAAAGCTGTTTAATATGGACAGCCAGTGAGCAGTAGGGCTGGCATTCACGTCAAGTTCAGGCAATGTGACAGGAAAGTCCGTCCAGTGACCAATGCAATGGATCTTGGCAAAGCTCAGACTCCATCATTCTCCCCTCAGGAGAGGAAAGAGGTCTCTGGATCACTCAGCCCCAGTTGAGTTCAGTTCAGTCGCTCAGTCGTGGCCGACTCTTTGGGAACCCATCAATCACAGCACGACAGGCCTCCTTGTCCATCACCAAGTCCCAGAGTTCACTCAGACTGATGTCCATCAAATCGGTGATGCCATCCAGCCATCTCATCCTCTGTCGTCCCCTTCTCCTCCTTGCCCCCAATCTCTCCCAGTGTCAGGGTCTTTCCCAATCAGTCAACTCTTCGCATGAGGTGGCCAAAGTATTGGAGTTTCAGTTTTAGCATCATTCTTTCCAAAGAAATCCCAGGACTGGATCTCCTTTAGAATGACTGGTTGGATCTTCTTATAGTCCAAGGGACTCTCAAGAGTCTTCTTCAACACCACCGTTCAAAAGCATCAATTCTTCGGTGCTCAGCTTTCTTCACAGTCCCACTCTCACATCCATACATGACCGCAGGAAAAACCATAGCCCTAACTAGACAGACCTTAGTCGGCAGAATAATGTCTCTTCTTTTCAATATACTATCTAGGTTGGTCATAATATCCCTTCCAAGGAGTAAGTGTCTTTTAATTTCATGGCTGCAGTCACCATCTGCAGTGATTTTGGAGCCCCCCAAAATAAAGTTTAACACTGTTTCCACTGGTTCCCCATCTATTTCCCATGAAGTGATGGGACCAGATGCCATGATCTTCGTTTTCTGAATGTTGAGCTTTAAGCCAACTTTTTTACTCTCCTCTTTCACTTTCATCAAGAGACTTTTTAGTTCCTCTTCATTTTCTGCCATAAGGGTGGTGTCATCTGCATATCTGAGGTGACTGATATTTCTTCCGGCAATCTTGATTCCAGCTTGTGCTTCTTCCAGCCCAGCATTTCTCATGATGTACTCTACATATAAGTTAAATCAGCAGGGTGACCATATACAGCCTTGATGTACTCCTTTTCCTATTTGGAACCAGTCTGTTGTTCCATGTCCCAGAGACAACACCAATTTTATTCACTGGCACCCTCAGCAAGGGGCTTCCCTGGTGGCTCAGATGGCTTGGACAGGAAGGAGATCAAACCAGTCAATCCTAAAGAACATCAACTCTGAATATTCTTTGGAAGGGCTGATGCTGAAGCAGAAGCTTCAATACTTTGGCCACTTGATGCGAAGAGCCAACTCATTGGAAAAGATCCTGATGCTGGAAAAGACTGAAGGTAGGGAGCAACAGAGAATGAGAAGGTTAGATGGCATCACTGACTCAATGGACATGAGTTTAAGCAAATTCTGGTAGATGGTGAAGGACAAGGAAGCCTGGCGTGCTACAGTTCATGAGGTCACAGAGAGTCAGACACAACTTAGCAACTGAACAATACCCTCAGCAAAATAAGCACAATAAAAAACAATGTTTTAATGCACCTGTGTTTCTAAATACCTCAGTCTGGGGTCTTAGAAGCTTTGATAGGTAATTGTTGACTTAACACCTCTAAAACAAAGAATGACTTCCCCTAAACACTCTGTGAGACAAAAGGAAATTTATCAAATGCAGTAAAAATAAACTTAAGAACAGAGAAGGGTATGGCGGATCTCAGCTTCCTAAAGTGACATTTTACATTTTCTCATTTCTCAAAGTATCTTTGAGGGACTAACCTTTTGACATTCTGAGCTATTTTCTTTCAACTAACAGCATCTTCTGCTGCATGTTCACTATTCAAACTAGACCAAAGGGAACAATGACAGTCTGCATCTATGATGCTGCTGTTTAATAAAACCTGAATAAAGCGCTTGGTACACATAAGAAAAGGCACGTGTGTCAAGGGATTCATAAGAGGTTATAGGAAGGGGCTGCCAGGAGAGGACTCATCTGTTCACAGGAGAGGAGTAATTCTTCATCAGGCTGAGGAAGCTCTGAATACATTTCTTTCTCTCTTTTTTAAGACTGAATTATTTTAAGATAATTCTATAGTACTGTTATCTGATAAGGCAAATAGTACTAAACTCTTAACATATAAATATTCATAACCGCATCAGAATAAATTCTTCTTCAGTATGCCCTCCACTGAATTATCTCAAGTATTTCTACAATTTAAAGTTCTGATGAATCAAGGTGCAATTGTAGCTATCTCTCCTCCTATTCAAAGGCACAGAGACTAGAAAACTAAGAACATTAAGTGATGCCACAATCTGAAGACAAGTTAAAAATGCAGAGAGGAGAGTATCCCCAAGATGACAGGTTCTCCAGAAGCAGGTGACCAGGGACACTGACCTGCAGAGTGACTGACACAATTCATCACATCACTTTGAGTGGCCGTAGTTTAGAATTAAGGCTTAATCTCTAGTGTAAACTATGGTTTTTCCAGGAGTCATGTATGAATGTGAGAGCTGGACCATGAAGAAGGCTGTGTGCTCAAGAACTGAGACTTTCCAACTATAGTGCAAGAGAAGATTCTTGAGAGTCCCTTGAACAGCAAGGAGATCAAACCAGTCAATCCTGAATATTCACTGAAAGGACAGATGAAACTAAAGTTCCAATACTTTGGCCACTTGATGCGAAGAACTGACTCATTTGAAAAGACCCTGATGCTGGGAAAGATTACGGGCAGGAGGGTAAGGTGACGACAGAGGATGAGCTGACGGCATCACTGACTCAATGGACATGAGCTTGAGCAAGCTCTAGGAGATGGTGAAGGACAGGGAAGCCTGGCGTGCTGCAGTCTATGGAGTCACAAAGAATCAGACATGACTGAGCAACTGAACAACAACAACAGCAATATATAGCAAAATTATCTCCAAAAAAACTTAGGCTCCTTCACCCTTTTATATAGTTAGTTTCTAGACCTCCATATCTTTGGTGTTATAAACAGCAGTAGAATTTGCTCAAATTGAGCTCCTATTACAAGTACTATACCCACTGAATCCCCAAAATTGAAAACTTTTACTTACAAAACAGGTAATGCAGAGTTGACTGCCTCCCCTAAGAATACCAATGTATGCTAAAATGTACTGATTCTTACAGAGTAATTGCCCTTTTAAAATTCAAAACTGCATCACTCAAAGAAAATTACAACCTATATTTATTATTTATAAAGAAGCTAGAAACCTTAAGTGAAAACAATGCATTTCTCTTTTCAAAAATCCAATTTTTACTCTCCTTAGATAATAGAGGATTTTAATCTCCTCCTAATCACAAGGAGAAAATGCTGCTTGGATCAAAAGCAACAGTTATATGAACTCACTGCATTTCAGAGGGTTCTGACCGTTTTGAAAGAGATCAGTTTTGCATTTCCATTTCTCCTGCCTAAATCATCACAAGGGTTTAACAGACGATCCTTTCCTCTAGCCCATTTACTTTCTCATCTATCTTTGACGTTATTACCAGAATTATCTTACTAAATCATCACAATTATGTTATTCTCTTGCTTAAAAACTTTAAATAGCTCCCTATTTACTACAGAACTAAGTCCAAACTTCATACCAAAGAACCCCACAGTCAAAGCTCATTTCATCTGTTCAGTCTCCTGTTGTTTAGTTGTTAAATCGTGTCCAACGCTTTGTGACCCTATGGCTGTAGCCCACCAGGCTCCTCCATCCATAGGATCTCCCAGGCAAGTATACTAAAGTGGGTTACCATTTCCTTCTCTAGGAGATCTTCGCAACCCAAGGATCGAACCCACATCTCTTGCGTCTCCTGCATTGCCAGGTGGATTTTTTTTTCCTTTTTTAACCATTGAGCCACCAGGGAAGCCTTTCAGTCCCCCATATGACAATAAAGCTCAACAGCTGCAGGGCTTCAAGGACTGGGTACACACAGAGCCCTTCCCTCCACTGATCAGCCTCCCTCCACACATATTCTACTTTTTTCATGAAGATATTCCTGATCCTCATAGTTAGTTACTTGTTTCTTCCTCTGCATTCCCACCACACACAGAGTCTTACTGCTGGAATGATGCCCAGTGTATCATGATTAGTATTATCAGTGGCTGCCTGCACTGCCCTCTTGCTTGCTACTGTACAAGATCAAAGATTCTGTCTGGTTTAACTCCAGATTATCAGAGCTATCTAGCAAAGAACCATGTACATGGTGGTTGCCTTGAGATGAATGCTTACAAAGTGAAAGAATGAATGAACCATGCAGTCACCCACCCATCTGTAAGAAGGCGGAAAGATGAAGCTGAGAATCAAAGACAAGGTTTTGAACACCTGCACTTATATATATCATCACCACAGGTTTTTCAGGATGCAAGGTAAACTTACCAAAATCAAGTAAGAGTGTGTGTGTTTTTGCACACCTGCACGCACACAGGAGCACATGAGTGCACAAAACTTAAACCAATAGCATTTATAATTGCTCAAAAATGAAATACTCAGCTGAAAATCTAGTGAAACATAGATAGGATCCATATGAAGAAAACTACAAATTGATAAAGGAAATTATAGAAAATCTAAGTAAATGGAGAGGCAGATCATGTTTATGGATTAGAAAACTTCACATAGTAAAAAGTGTAAATTCTCCCCAGATTGATACATAGACTTAATGTAATTAGCATCAGATTCCTAGCAACAAATTTTGTAGCTATATAAAAGATTATTCTAAAATATATCTGGGGAACTTCCCTGGCGGTCCAGTAGTTAAGACTCCATGCTTCCACTGCAGGGGGCATGGGTTCAATCTGGTTGAGGAACTAGGATCCTGTATGCCACAGTTAAAAAAAATTTTTTTTTTTAAATTTTGAAAAGCCAAAGGAACTAGAATAGCTAAAACTATAATCAGAAAGAAAAAAGGGAAAGGTATCAGTCTACATGATTTCAAGATACTACACAGCTTATGGTGATTGAGACTGTGTGGTATTGTTAAAGGCACAGACACACAAGCAATGAAACAGAATAGTGAATCCCAAAACAAAGATAAAATCTTTTGGTTTCAGGACTAGGCAAAGAGCTCCTCAACAACACCAAAAGAACTATCCAAAAAATATTAAATACTGTTGATAAACTAGACTTCAACAAAATGAAAAGATGAGTTACACACTACGAGAAACGACTTCCAAATCATGAACCTGATAAAGAACTAGAACCTAGAATATATAAAGAACATTCAGACCTCAACAGTTTGAAAAACTGAACATTTGATTTAATGCAGAGATGGTAACTTTCCCACATCACATCATTTACATCAGCTCTTATAACCTGACTGAGGGAAAAAGCTCCCAGGCTCTGCAGTTACTAAAAATGTCAATTGGTCCAGTTCCCATAATGTCAGGCAAGGATGAGAGTGTTTTCCATAGTAAATCTTCATATTTTACTAAATGGAGAAGCTAGAAAATTAAAAAAAAAAACTTCCAAAGGCCTGAATGTTATTAAACTTGCTATATAATGATAATATCTCATTGTCCCTTCAGTAGTTTTCAATTTTGTTTTACTTAGTTGAGAATTTCTACAAAAAGAAAGGTGAAGAAGCCCATCTATTACAACTGCTGATCTGCCCTGAAACCTGGTTCTTGACTCATGTCATCATTATTCTGAAAAAGATCAGGAAGCAACAGTTAGAACTGGACATGGAACAACAGACTGGTTCCAAATAGGAAAAGGAGTATGTCAAGGCTGTATATCGTCACCCTGCTTATTTAACTTATATGTAAAGTACATCATGAGAAATGCTGTGCTAGAGGAAGCACAAGCTGGAATCAAGATTGCCAGAAGAAATATTAATAACCTCAGATATGCAGATAACACCACCCTTATGGCAGAAAGTGAAGAGGAACTAAAAAGCCTCTTGATGAAAGTGAAAAAGGAGAGTGAAAAAGTTGGCCTAAAAGCTCAACATTCAGAAAACGAAGATCATGGCATCCGTTCCCATCACTTCATGGGAAATAGATGGGGAACCAGTGGAAACAGTGTCAGATTTTATTTTGGGGGGGCTCCAAAATCACTGCAGATGGTAACTACAGCCATGAAATTAAAAGACGCTTACGCCTTGGAAGGAAAGTTATGACCAACCTAGACAGCAAATTAAAAAGCAGAGACATTACTTTGCCAACAAAGGTCTGTCTAGTTGAGGCTATGGTTTTTCCAGTAGTCATGTAAGGATGTCAGAGTTGGACTGTGAAGAAGGCTGAGTGCCGAAGAATTGATGCTTTTGAACTGTGGTGTTGGAGAAGACTCTTGAGAGTCCCTTGGACTGCAAGGAGATCCAGCCAGTCCATTCTGAAGGAGATCAGCCCTGGGATTTCTTTGGAAGGAATGATGCTAAAGCTGAAACTCCAATACTTTGGCCACCTCATGCAAAGAGTTGACTCATTGGAAAAGACCCTGATGCTGGGAGGGATTGAGGGCCGGAGGAGAAGGGGACGACAGAGGATGAGATGGCTGGATGGCATCACGGACTCTATGGACGTGAGTCTGAGTGAACTCCAGGAGATGTGTATAAGAGACAGCCCTATANGGATTGAGGGCCGGAGGAGAAGGGGACGACAGAGGATGAGATGGCTGGATGGCATCACGGACTCTATGGACGTGAGTCTGAGTGAACTCCAGGAGTTGGTAATGGATAGGGAGGCCTGTCGTGCTGTGATTCATGGGGTCGCAAAGAATCAGACATGACTGTGCGATTGAACTGAACTGAACTGAATGGAGAGAGGCTTATACTATACTGGGAGCAGCATGAGCAAACATCCTCTTAAAGAAATTAAAATTTTCGCTCTTTCACGAGCATATTTTTTTTTAAAGTAGCAGAGTAAGAGCACAATAAACTCAACTGCTATCAAAACAATACTTGAAAACATTTCATTATTTTAATAACAGTCAGAACTAAGTTAGCAATTGACATTGCGGTGGCTCTTATTATTATAATTAAAATTATATTCTAAGTTTTCATTTTAAACTCCATAATTAAACCTTTGCCATCGATAGGCTAAAAGTACTTAAAAAGGAATACGTTATTGTTTTGATCAAACTATTTAAAAATGCATGATATTTGTACCAGAAGAACCATTTCCACACACAGGCAATGATAGCCCTGGGGAAATGACTAGTGAAACTTCAGATAAAATGACATTTTAACAACAACAACAAAAAATGACATTTTAATCTTTGTTTACAAACCACATCTCCTACCTAGCTTCACAAGCATGTCAGTTCACTTTGTCACTTGCTGTATTACATTAAGAAAAATGTTTTTATTTTCTCACCTTTCCTCCTAGAAGTGGCATATGACTGACATTTCATGAGGAATTGCCTTTACTTGGAAATATTTTCTTTTAGAAATCGTAGTCCAAAAGTATATTTCAACCTAAATTCCAGTAAGACATATTTTAAATCGGGGCTTTTCATAAAAGCATTTAATAAACATGCATGTATTCAGCTCAGCCAGATCATTTATATAATTTATAGATAATCTGGATAATTTATAAATGTAGGCAAATTTTAAATTATACATTTGTAATATAATTTTCAAAAGATTAATTAAACATATACTTCTTATTTGCTCCTAGCAGGTCCACTTTTGTGTTTCAGGATCCATGAAACCCTTGAAAGTATATGCAAATTTTGTTATGTGTACTTCGTTTTAAACAGTTTCTCAAAAGAACCTGTGAATCATTAGTTTATTCCCAAATGACCATTATATTTATAAATAGCATCTCTGAGCAGAAAACCAAACATGACTTTTGGAGGACTTAAGTAACCGTGTCTGTTACTTCTATACTTATATGTGATGAGTTTGGATTTACCAAATTTTCCAGATGCTTGCCTGTACATTAAGCCAACCTAAAAATTTTGCCACCTAGAAAATGTTCATAGTCAACCTGCAAAGAAAATTGGGTACCTAATGCTTGAGGAACTAGCACTGGGCCCTGGGATAGTGCTGAAGTAGGAGTAGGAACTAAAACGGAAGAAGAGCTTCTCTGACTTACAACCACATCAGTATTTGAGTGCAAACCATTACTAATATTTAAAATGCAAATATGCTCATTAAAATCAAAAAGTAAATTTTTCTCTTACAGTGATGTGAAGAGCTACAATTTGGTAATATACCTCAAAATGTTTCAATTCAAACCTTTTAAGATAGGTCTAGGGAGACATGACTGAGC
>SJYW01014716.1:4892-15502 GCA_006410735.1 Raphicerus campestris | reverse complement strand
AGAAAAATACAGCTCAAAATAAGGAAAATGAGAGCTTTCTGAAGATTCCATAGCATCATTAAAAAACAGTTTTCTTTTACTAGTTGTATATTAGGGTAGCCTGAATGCCCGTTAGGCAAACTGTCTTGCAAGTACATGATAATCAGTTGAGTCATTAAAGAAAAAAATCTTTTAGATAACTTCAAACTTGAAGTTATTTTATTTTCAGCATTATGAGGCCTAAAGCGCTCAGCTATTTGCCCTCATCTTTGCACTTGTAAATTATATTGTACAGGTTTCCCTTTGAGATAATAAAATGGGTGACTTCTTGAACTCCTATTTAATTAAGTCATATATGGCACAATTTTAAAACACATAGGTTAAATGAGCATCATCCAATAGTGTTTAATAAATACATTTTACATGGAAACAAAATGTAGGCATTAATTATGCCAGCCTAAAGCAAGGTAAGCAATCCTAGTTGATATCTTTCAAGTTTATAAATACTTAATAACATATTAGAACTGTAAGAGAAGTCTAATTCAAGAGCAATCAACCTTGTTCCATGTGCGTAGAATAAAATTGAATTATAGAGGAAATAAAGAGATTATCTTTATTTGTTGAAAATTGCTTCTCTTTTTTCAGTAATCGTTAGTAAATGCAATTATTTCATACACAATCATGAACACATTTCTTGAGAGAGAAAAGCTGTGCAAACTCCAGGTTATACCAATGGTAGTCTCCTGATATTTGATCTTTCCTAAACTGTAAAATCCTAAAGGAGCTTAATGAACATGACAAAATCATTTTCTTTATTAACATCTATTGCTTAGGAGAATGAACTTCCTCTTCTCAAATATTTTTATCAAGTGACTATTTGAGTATGAGTAATTTCATTTTAATAAAAATGTGGATTTAAATGATGATAGATATTTTGAGGTGAAGTTCAGTATATCCTTTTCACTTCTGAAACTGTCTTGCATAGATAAGTTGCAATTGTGCCTTTTGGTTTTATTTTACCTTATTTACCTGCTATATTGGAGTCAGACAATATAATTTGAAACATAATCATTTATAACTCTGTGGCCCTGAGAAAATTGCCATATCCATTAAGGATTTTATTTGTAAAATAAAAATAAAAAATGGAATGGAATGTTTCTCCATCTTGTAATATAAATTTTAAAATATTATTTAGAATTCAATAAAGCACAGGCTAAAAACAACTAGCATCTTTGAAAAATTTTGGCTAATTTTGTAAGCTGTATGAATTCTACTTTTCCTTTCTTTCTTTCTTTTTTTTTTTAACCAACATTTTTTTATGCTATAGCCTTGTATAGAAAATCTGGACCTGAGTTCAGGAAATGCTGCATAAGAGCTGTATAGAACTCATTGCTTTTGTAAACATAGGGCTTCCCTGATGGCTCAGCTGGTAAAGAATCCACCTGCAATGCAGGAGACCCAGGTTGGACTGACTGGATTCTTGGGTGGGGAAGATCTGCTGAAAAAGGGATAGTTATCCATTCCAGTATTCTTGGGCTTCCCTTGTGGCTCAGCTGGTAAAGAATCCACCTGCAATGTGAGAGACCTGGTTTAGGAAGGTAAATAATCCACCTGCAATTTCTGGTTTAGGAAGATCCCCTGGAAAAGGGAAAAGGCTACCCACTCCAGTCTTCTGGCCTAGAGAATTCCATGGGGGTCACAAAGAGTCGGACAGGACTGAGCAACTTTCACATCTATGCAGTAATCCTGAATCAGGTAGTATTGTTACTTTTTAAACTTTTCTTAAGAAATTTTAGTCAACTTTTCCAGGTGTTCAAAATTATTAGCATGTAACTGAAAAAGATGTTTCTTGATAGTTATTTTACTTTTTTACCTATTATTATAGTTCTAATAATATTACTATTTTGGATAACTCTAAATATATAGTACTTGTGTTTAAAATTTTTACTGATTTATTTTGTGGATTTTTTTAAAAATTGAGTTTAAGAAATCAATTTTTTAAAATTGAGTTTGAGAACTTAAAACTCAATTTTAAGTTCTATGTTTAAGTATCCTTTCTAATCAATTTAGAATTGTTATTTTTAGTCACTTTTTCCATTTATATTCATTTTGTGGTTTTGCTTCTTTTTAATATTTTTATATGTGCTATAATTTATTTATTATACTGTTTTAGGTTCATGTGTATGGCCTGGTAGTTCAGTTATTTTTTCAGATTGCATTCCATTATAAGTTATTATAATAACCTCCTGAATATAACTGAGTATAATTTCTTATGCTATATATTAGGTCCTTGTTGCTTTATGTACAATAATTTTTATCTGCTAATCCTATACTCCTAATTCACCCCTCTTACTTCCCCTTCCATAATCATAAGCTTATTTTCTATCTCTGTGTGTCTGTTCCTCTTTTGTATGTAGATAGATTCAATTGTATAGTTTTTGGAGATTCTACATACAAGTGCTATCATACAGTATACAGTATTTGTCTTTCTCTTTCTGATTTTCTTCACTAAGCATGATATTTTCTAGGTTACTTCATGTTGCTGCAAATAGAATAATTTCATTCTCTTTTATGACTGAGGAATATTTCATTACATATATGTGTATGTATATATATACATATATACATATGTATACACATATACATGTATGTGTGTGTGTGTGTGTACATATGCTTTTAGAAAATACCAGTTAGTCTGTATATAAACTTGTGTTGTCACATTGAAAACTCAAAAGTGTCAAGTACAACATGTATCAATACAAGTTTACTGGCAACTGCTCATTCAGGATTCCTTTCCTAATTACTTTTAAAGACAATAAATGTTGCTATTAAAATAACTACTTTAGTTTTCAGCTGTTAGTATTTGCCAGGGAAAGATTTAAGGTCTTTGCATGCATTATCTCTTTTAATCCTTTTAACAGTCTTGTGAGATAGGTTACTATTATTCTTCTCAGTTACAGATAAGCTGATGCAAACCCATCCATCTATGGATGCAAAGCTAATAGGTGACAGCGTCAGAATTAGAGGCATTACTGTTAGAGGCTTAAATGTTGCCGCCTCTATGAAGTATCTCCTCCTCAGACAGGTGACAGGTTCTTCTTTCCTTCTTTTGTCCTGCTATTCTTTCCACATTCTATTATGGTTCTCCCTCACAAAACTGAGATTCCTGAGGACTAACACTGCACTCCTTTTTAAAATTAATTTGTATTGTTGCTTTATAGTTGGTAAAGAATCTGCCTGCAATGCAGGACACTCAGGTTTGATGCCTGGGTTGGGAAGATCCCACGGAGAAGGGAAAGGCTAGCCCTCCAATATTATTGCCTGGAGAATCCCATGGACAAAGGAGCCTGGTAGGTTATAGTCCATGGGGTCGCAAGAGTCAGACACGACTTAGCGACTAAACCACCATGCTGCTGCTGTTGCTGCTGCTGCTAAGTCTCTTCAGTCATGTCTGACTCTGGAACCCCACAGACAGCAGCCCATCAGGCTCCACCATCCCTGGGATTCTCCAGGCAAGAACACTGGAGTGGGCTGCCATTTACTTCTCCAATAAATAGTTGCTTTAATACTGGATTCTTATTGTAACGGCTGTCCAGCTTTCAAGAGTCTTCTCCAACACCACAGTTCTGGACTGCAAGGAGATCTAACCAGTCAATCCTGAAGGAAATCAGTTCTGAATATTCATTGGAAGGACTGATGCTGAAGCTGAAACTCCAATACTCTGGCCATCTGATGCGAAGAACCAACTCATTGGAAAAGACCCTGATGCTGGGAAAGATTGAAGGCAGGAGAAGGGGATGACAGAGGATGAGATGGTTGGATGGCATCACTAACTCAATGTTGGTGCTGAGAGATGGTGATGGACAGGGAAGCCACGGGGTTGCAAAGAGGCTGACACCACTGAGCAAGTGAACTGAAATGAGCTGTCCAGCTCTACTTCCCCATTCCTGACCCTCAAAACACAGAGCAACAGAATCCTTGGCAACCTTCTTGGGAGTAAGCAACTCTGTACTCCCAGCCACTGTTGCTGGGTCTGAGTAAACACATGACCAAAACTGTCAATCAGATTCTCTATTCTTCTAACAGTTGGGCACAAAGAGCTAGAAACCCTGGTTATTTAAAATCAGAAACAGATAAATTTAGATGAGGGGGAGCCATTTATAGAGATAAGTAGAGGCAAGAGCCCATAAGCTTCCAGGGGAGATGAAAGTGACTGTCTAGGTTTCTGGTGGTTTTCTCTAAAACCAGGATCCTACTTTTCTTAAGACATGGCTTTCAGTTTTTCTGTGGGTTTCCCAAGACATCTCAGTATTTTGCCATTGTGTGATTTCCCACACAATCATCACTTTTTAAAATTTTAAACTAGCTTATTTAGGTTTCTAACAGTTGCACCCATAATTCTCTATATTTCTGACTCCTACCATGATGCCTTCAGTAGATAATAAATGTTTGTTAAATGAATGATGACTAGGAGCTCTACTTTAATCAAATGGGCCCAGTTTTCCTACTGTTGCCATTGAATTGACAGGTTCCAATTGTGTTGAACTAGGATTCCAAGGATGAGCAGGGGAAAAGAGGAAGCAAAGATTGGAAGACAAGGAAATAGAATTAACTACCAGGTGTGCCAGGTAATGTATGTAACAGGTATTTTGCACCTGTTTCTGCATTTATTCCTCACTCATAATCCTTTAAGTCTCATATCAAACCTATTTTGCAGTCTGGCAAACAGAAACCTAGAGAAGATATCTTGTCCTAGTGGTGGAAAGAAACACCTAGTCAAAGGGATACAGGCAAAGAAGAAAGAAAGCCATTTTGTTCTTTGTAAAGTAGAAAATTTCAGGATGATTCCTGGGTTTATGTGAGTATAAAATTTTAACATGTAAGTAAAAGCTCTCTGTGTTCATTTATACATTATACACATTTATGAAATCTCTGCTATCCATCTGCTTCACTGCACAGAAATGAAACAGAACAAAATCTGTTCTATTTCTCAACATGGAATATATCCTTTCTAAACAGAAATGTGACAACTATATTCAAAAGGCAGATGAAAACTATCCTTCTCATTTTAAATCAAGAAAATTGAGATATTAATTACGTGATCTTTTCAGAATCTCAAGGAATCAACATTGGATACAAAGAAAGAGATCTTTAACATTTTATCCTGTTCTTTATCTACTAGAGTCTAACACAGTACGTCACTTGAACCTACAAGGCTAACTCGTTCTCTTACCTGAGCATCCCATAGGCAAGAGTAGATCTAAGAGTTGTGGGTCCAAAATGTGTGATATTTCTTCGGTGGAGACTCTCCTCTGTCAACGCAATGCCCACAACAATTTCATTATCATGAATGTTCAAAAGAACCTACAAATAAAATAAGACAGAATAAAATAGCTTTAAGAGAGTTCAAATTATACTTATTACTAAGATTTTAAAATTTGAGGCTTCATTAATTTCTGTTACTTTATTACTAAGGTATACCTTGCAAACAGTAAAATGCACAAATCTTAAGTATGTAGTGCAGTGAATTTTTGCATGTACATGCTGTGTAACCACCACCCAGAAAAAGATAGCTTTTCTTGCCCTCTAAGTCAGTACCCATCCCAAATCTGACCACTATCATGATAAATTAATTTTTTTGAGCTTCATATAAAGGAAATTATTTAAGTATATACGATTTCAGAATTATTTTATTCTCCTTTTGATTCACTGTTTTCACAAGTTAGGTATAACTAGATTTCCTCCAATTTTTATAAGAGAAACATATTTTGAAGGTTTTCAGGCTTCTAAAATGCATTAAAAATTTTTTTACCTTTGGGGGAAAAAATTCCAAACATATAGAAATACTTACAAGAATACTGGCACAATGAACTCTAAGTATACCCTTCATTTAGATTAACCAACTGTTAATGCCAGGCCACATATGCTTTAACACCTATTATTTTCTTAGTACTTAAAAAAAAATTTGACTCATAAGTAATGCCTGTGAAAGAATTTTTTTGGTCCTAGTTATAGTTTTTCTAACACAAAGTTAAATATTAACTACTCAAATAAAAGAAAAATGGGTTCTCCTATCTTCCACCTCAAATTTCCTCATCATGATCTCAACAGCAGCAGTTACACTTACCTAGCTCTATGCAAACCACTGTTCTACACACTTTATATTTGTTACCTCATTTCATATCCACCCTCTCTGAGCTAGGTATTATTATCCTGCTCTTACAGATAAGGAAATTAAGACAGAAAGAGGTCACTTTTACTTGCCCAAAGTCATACAGCTCATAAACTGGAATTTAAACCCAGTTAGTGGGACTTTCTTGGTGGTCCAGAGGCTAAGACTGCGCTCCCAAGGCAGGAGGCCCGGGCTCTATTCCTGGTCAGGGAACTATATCCTGCATGCTGCAACTAAGAGTTCACATGTCATAACCAAAGATCCCACATGCTGCAACTAGGAGCCAGCACAGCCAAATAATATAAATAAATAAACCCAGGCAGTATGGCTCCTGAATCTGTCCTCTGAGCCCTTTTGCTAACTTACGGACATCACTGTCCTAGTTAGCCTGTTCATCATCAAAACAGCTGTTACAAGGAAAAAGGAATGAGGAATTGTTCTTCCAATTTGATATGCAAAAATAACAGAATAACGACTTGCCCCAGATTCAAGTGTCCCTAAAGCAACAGTAAACAACCCCTTGGTAAAAACATCAGCTGCTAGAGGCCTTTAAACTGTCGGAGATGGAATGATTAGTCAATATGGCCCACATGCAATCACCCATATAGCAGAAGATTGAGACCAAGGAGAGTGAGCATGTTGAAAAGGAGGATCTGAGCTTGGGAATATAGCACAAATTTAAGAAAGAGGAGAACTGGCTCCAGGATGACTGTTAGCAATGATATCCTCATTTTAGAAGGTCAAGGTTTGTTTTAAAAATATACTCCACTTCAGTAGCAAAGTCTGCAACCAAGACACACAACAACAAAACTGTTGCTTTAATTCTTTTGAATTTTATAATCTGAACGTCCACACCATGTTAGAAAAAGCACGAGGTTAGAAATTAGAAAACTCAAATCTCAATAGCTCCCCCACCTACTGAGCATGTAGTATAGACCAGGTATCATTCCAGATACTTCAAAAGTATAATCTCATTTAACCTTTGGGACACATAGGTATGAAGTGTTATTGGCTCCAATTCAAAATAGAGGCTCAGAGAGAATATCTTGTCCAAAGCTACACAGTTATGGAGTACAAATCTGGATTTAGCTCTGTCTCCATTGCCCATACTCTTGTTAATGATACCCCATTAACTTTGTGACCTCAGTTTAATTGTCCATAAGACTAAGTCAGTCTTGAAAATTCTACAAATTTGTTATGACAACCTTCTTGAATCATCACTGTAAGAACATGCACTTACCTCCACATCAAAGTTGGTCATATCAGCCTTCCACTTAAAATAATCTTGAACAGCACCCCCAAAATCTCTTGCTGCCTCATTTGAGGAAAAGCAGTGTTTCTCTCCTGCCCTGTTGCATGTGACTCTGAACTTCAGCACTTCAGGATCACCTTCTTCCTTTGAGTTTTCCTCAGTCTCATCTTTGCAAGATGGCAAATCATCATCTATTACTGTTGATACCTCTTCTTTGATGGCTAGATTTTCATAACAGTCTAAGATCTGTGAATCTGAGACACTGTTAGTGAACTCTTTTTTAACATCCTTCTCAACTGTTGTGTCTCCTCGTCCATTATCAATCTTCTGTTTACTTGAATTCAGATTTATCTTTCTGCGCTTTGTTTTTTTTTTCTTGAAACATGTGTTAATTTTCCATATTTTTAAAGGGTCTGACCATGGAAGCTTCCCAGCCAATTCCTCAAAATCCTTTAGAACTTCTTCCTATAAAAGACAGAGACTGAAATCCATTAATTTCATTTATTTTTTACCACTTTAATTGAACAAATAAACTCCTACTTTGCCTATGGACTACATTAATCGCTATGTTGGGGGTGGCAGAAATATAGGACAAAAGAGTAAATAATATAATGCCTGTAACTGAGGAAATTAAAGTATTAATTGAGAATATTAAGATTTATACAAATTAAGGCCACTACAGAATAATACAAGATAGAATGGTAGATTACAAGTTGGGCTTCTAGATTAAAATGTAAGCAAATAAGGAACTATTAACAGTAGTTACCTCTAGGGAGCGGAAGTAGGTGGATTAAAGACACCCACAGACCTCTCAATGACTGACTTCCTATTTAATTTTGCGGCTGTGTATACATACTATATAGTTTAAAAAAGAAAAAACCCAAACTTTAAAAATTAAAAAGGTATCTATCCAGTATCTAAATAGTATCTACAGTCATCTGTGAAAAAAGTAAATCTGATCATGTGTAAAGTACCTCAACAGCTTATTAAATTCCCCCAAATTTAAATTCCCTAAAAAGCCCAAGTAACCCAACTCCTGTCTATGTTTCTTTTCTTGTCTCATGTCAGGATCATCCCCCCTAAGCTTCCCACCTCTGCTTCACATGTGAAGGGATGTGCTTCACATAGCCTCTCTGCACTGCGGGCTCCCTTCTCATTATTCAACAGCAATTTAGAAAGTGCATCTTCTGAGAGACCTGCTCTACTCTCGTCACTCTCTTCTCATTTTATTTTCTTTGCATAACTTAGTATCGTCTAAAGCTATTAGGTTCATTACCAAGGCTCCTCTCAGAAGATAAATGCAGGGGCTTCCCTGGTGGGCCAGAGGTTAAGACTCAGCTTCCAGTGTAGGGGGTGCAGGTTCAGTCCTCGGTTAGGAATCTAAGATCCCACAACCACACAGCATGGCCAAAAAGAAAAACAACAACAACAAGAAAAAGAGCAACAGAAATACCAACTTGATAGTAACAGAACCTACATGGTATCTGTTAACCTAGAACCTGAGCATAAGAATTCTAACGTAAGAATTCCTGAGTGCAGGGAAGCTCAAGCAGAAGTGTAGGAAGACACCTGAGGAAGAGTACCTACACATCTCAGGCAAAGGGGGGAGCAGTCTCCAAAGGAGGAATAGATAAATTCTTCTCGGAAAAGCAGGGAAGAAGAGTGTGCATCAAGAGGGAGCTTCCCTGGATCTTGTTTGTTTCCAAAAGCAGCAGAGAGAAATGGAGGCTGAAAAAGGAATCTCAGAGACTGGCTCTATTTGGTGGAGAGAAAGAATAGAGATGTGCAGAGATACTCTATATACTAAATAACCTTAAAGTTCCTGAACCCTTCCAGCTAGGGAGAAGAAATGGTTAAAAGAACTCAGTAAATGGTATGGAAAGTATACCTCAATAAAGCTATTTAAAAAAAGAAGGAAAAGGAGAACTCATTCACCCACAACCTTTTGTCAGAAGGAACTTCACAGTGAATCAGGGGGATTTCTTGCTGGCCTGGAACAGTTCCTGAATCTCGCATCAAGAAGGAACTCCCTCATCCAAGGACGAGCAATTATCAAAACTTATTAGCACCAGACTTACATGAATGGAAAAAAGGAGGCAAGGGACAGAAAAACAAACAGCAGAAAACAACCAGTGACCAGAAAGATACTGACACAAAGCAACTGAAATCCATGATGAGATATGTTGACATGAAATCAAAAAAATGTAATAAGGAAATACTTCTGCAACATTAGAGCTCAAAGAAGAGATATAAAAGCAGGAAAAAGATGAGGGGAGCTGCCAGAAGAAGATGAAACAGGAGCTTGTAGAGTTCAAAGAAAAAGTTGAATGAGAAAACAAAACCATTGCAAAAATGAAGACCACATTGAAAGCACCACTTATGAAAGCCACTGCTGAAAATACAGTAAGGGATGTGAATGAAAACAAAGCAAGTACAGTAAAAATGAGCAAAGGTTTTTAAAAGGACTAGAGAGAACAAGAGAAAACATCAAGAGATCCTACATATGTATAACTGGTTTATCCTTGATAAAGGGATTTAAAATAAAACATATTAAAAAATAATTCAAGAAAACTTAAATATAAATGCATATGAATTGCTCTATAGCTTGACATGTCCTAACTAGGAATTATCAACAAGGAGACATATTCCGGTGACTTAAAAGATTGAAAAAAAAAAATCATCTGGGCATCAAGCAGAAATAACAAGAAAGCAACAAATAAGGCGGGGTGGGGGAATAACAGGGTGGCTTCAGATTTTTCCATGGCAACATTTCCTGCTAGAAGAGAATGAGCACAGTCTATGATATTCTTAAGGAAGGAGAGCATGACTCCCAATTTTAAACCCAAACTATTAATCAAGTATACAGGTGAAAGAAAAACATTTCTGAACTCACACCATCCAAGAGATAAACCTGTAACAAAAAAGACAAGCAGTGTGCCTATAATCAATTTAACGAAGACTAAAATGAAAACAAACACAGGGATTATGACAGCAAAACAGAATGTAAATGTTACAAAGGGATGTATCCTTGGAGGGAAAGGTAACAGAACATGGCAAGTAATTTAAGCACAGTGGTATCTTCTTCTCTTATACCCTGAGGTCAAAGGATAGAAATTAAAGCTAATGTTTTTTAAAGTATACTTAAAGGATTTAAAGGCATATGGGTCAACACCAAGAAAAATTACAAAACTGGAGGATGAAAGGGAG
>SJYW01014715.1:74822-89776 GCA_006410735.1 Raphicerus campestris | reverse complement strand
GGCTGGTGCACGGGGATGATCCAGAGAGATGATATGGGGTGAGAGGTGGGAGGGGGTTTCAGGATTGGGAGCACATGTATACCTGTGGCTGATTCATGTCAATGTATGGCAAAACCAGTACAGTACTGTAAAGTAGAATAAAGTAAAAATAAAATTTAAAAATATATGATACAAAGGAGGCAGAAAACAAAATAAAAATTTAATACTTCAGTTGCTGTTCATGTAACTAACAGTGAACTTCAAATAAGCAGGAAAGTGTGGCTTTACCTTTAAATATATAAGGTTTTTACTAATTCTTTTTTTACTTCCAAATTTAGTTTTGAATTAGTGTCCCACTCCAGTATCATTGGGCTTCCCTTGTGGCTCAGCTGATAAAGAATCCATCTGCAATGTGGGAGACCTGGGTTCGATCCCTGGGTTAGGAAGATCCCCTGGAGAAGGGAAAGGCCTTCTGGCCTGGAGAAGTATTCTGGCCTGGAGAATTCCATGGACTGTATAGTTCATGGGGTCGCAAAGAGTCAGACACAGCTGAGCGCCTTTCACTTTCAGTTTGCTTAAGTGTTCCAAACATAAAAAGTGAATCTTGTCCTTTTGAACTTAAAGTGATATCTAAAACTCAAATAATTTTAAAAGTTATATATTATCTCTCAAAAATTGGTCTCAGTTGAAATTGGAGAGAGCAGAGTGATACTGCAAACTATAAAAATTCCTTTTAGCCACAAGAAGGGGAAATTCTGGTTATCAGGCTACAGATGCCAGTCTTGAATTGGGTGAAGAAAGAAATCTCTTTTACTTAAGTTGTAACCTAACAACTTTTATTTCTATCTTGGATCTTTGTTTAAGCCTCATCTCTTGTTTTTCCTCATCTAATCCATTCTATATAAGCCAAGGTTACTTATCATTTCCATAAATTCATGGACTCAAACAGAGGCAGTGAAACAAACCAACAGTGTGTTCTTAAAAAAAAAAAAAGCCAAGTATTTATCTCTTTATTTGGCTGCACCAGCTCTTAGTTGCGGCATGTGTGATCTAGTTTCCTGGCTAGGGATCATACCCAGGACCCTTGCAAGGGAGCACAGAGTCTTAGCCACTGGACCACGAGGGAAGTCCCCTAATAGTGTATTCTTGTTATCTACAAGTAACTTGTAAATGTTAGGTTGTATATGGGGGGGAAAGTGCAACATTATACTAGCAAGTAGCCTTCAGTTTTAAAAGGTGTGTGTGTATGTGTTGAAATATCTGATTTACCATACCAGGGAGTTTCCATTTTATCTTGAAGGCACTAACTATTCATTAAAGGATTTTGTAATAAAAAAATGAAAATATCAGACTTCTAGCTTTGAAAAAGCCATTGACTAGTGATGACAGAGAGAGTATGAATCGGGGACATGTGATTCTAGCTCTTAGCTGTTAAAACTGATTAGGTTCAAAGTAAATATTGCACTGGACAAAGGTCAACAAGCAAGGAAGTTTTTATTCATGACTACAGCAGAGAAAGAGATTAAATCATGCTGAAATAAAAGATGAGAGAGATTTGAAGCAACGAGTTGAGCCAGTAAAAGAGTGCTGGTGGACTTAAAGGGTGAAGATTGATCAATGGAATGTATCTATTCCTTAGTTTCTAGTGCTTTTTCTCTGTGATACGGCCCCATCTTTTCAACAAATAGTACAGCAACAGTTGGATATAGGCATGGGGAAAAATGACCCTGCTTCCTCTTNGTTGAGCCAGTAAAAGAGTGCTGGTGGACTTAAAGGGTGAAGATTGATCAATGGAATGTATCTATTCCTTAGTTTCTAGTGCTTTTTCTCTGTGATACGGCCCCATCTTTTCAACAAATAGTACAGCAACAGTTGGATATAGGCATGGGGAAAAATGACCCTTACCTCATTGTATACACAAAATTTAATCCTTTAAGATAGTTTGAAGGTCAAAATGTAAAAGCTATATCTCCGAAACTTCCAAAATAAGATATAGGAGGAAAAATTTTTGCTACTTTAAAGTAGATAAAAGATTGTGTAGGTCACAAAAAACACGACATAAAAGAAGTATATTGATACATCATATTCCATTGAAATTGAAAAACCTGATCTTCAAAAGAATCTGTTAAATAAATGCCTGGTTTACTACTTATTTCCTAAATCTTACATTTAAAGTGGTATGCACTTTTCTACGTGCTTCCACGTTATATTTCCAAAACCTAGAGTTTAATGAGTAGTTTTTATTTCATCTTCAAGGGTTATCATGTATCTGGAGCAAATATTATTTCAAAATCTTATCTCTACATCTTGTCATATTTGTGATTCAGTTCAGTTCAGTCGCTCAGTCGTGTCTGACTCTTTGCAACCCCATCATACCTAATTTTTCAGCCAAAATTTTTCATTATCAAAATATATATGAAGATCATGTAGCAGCATTATGAATTTGATGGGCTATTAAGAAAATATTTAAAATTACTTCTATCCTATTATTATGATTTGAATAAAACAAAAGATGCACATAAAAAAGATCTAAAAATGAAAATGCCATCAGTTATTTTTCTATGATGGGTTTTTTTAGGTCTTGTTAATTTTTGTTCTTACTACAATTTCTGTAACTAGTAATTTGTGAGCATCATAATTATGATGTTTCAGATGTACTCCAGATAATGATTTATCCTTAACAAGTCCTATGCATTTTTGTGAGGATCATCTTAAGGTTCAAAAGTAATGACCTTTCTTTGGGATCTAGAGAGACAAACAAGAGATTCCTGATAACAGAGAGAACAAGCCTGACTCCACACTGGATCTATTCTTTTAGCTCTGAGGCTTGTGCCCTGTTGTCTGTGTTTCGTATTGTTGGCTCTGCATTTTTGTGAAAGAATATTGCCTATAGCATGAAATGTATAGTATAGCCCATTCTCAAGCCTCTGACCTTTAAAAGTATAACACTTTCCCATTCATATACAGATAAAACACTGCAGAACAGAGAATAACAGAGGTCTGTTTGGAGGCTTATAGAAACATTGTGAACAGACCTACATGAGCAGCTAGAACAAAGGATTCTGGAAGGAAGAACTTTGCAACAATCAGCCACATCCCCTCTTCCAAATTCTAACTCAGGTAAGATGGTTCTTGGGACACTAGTCAACCATCTTCTCAATATGCTGGCTTTCTGAATAAAGTCGTGATTCCTTGCCCCCAAAACTCATCTCTCAACTTACTGGCCTGCCACATAGCCATCAGTACAAGCTTGGACTCAGTAACAGTGGCAAAGAAAGAGTCAGGCTAAGGAACATTAGCAGATTCGCATGTTGCTAACAGTCAGTTCAGTGTTCACTGGTGGTGCAGTGTGGCTGTCATTAAACTATTTTTAATGTTTCATACAGGTGGCTTTAAATCAATAGCNATAACACTTTCCCATTCATATACAGATAAAACACTGCAGAGCAGAGAATAACAGAGGTCTGTTTGGAGGCTTATAGAAACATTGTGAACAGACCTACATGGGCAGCTAGAACAAAGGATTCTGGAAGGAAGACCTTTGCAACAATCAGCCACATCCCCTCTTCCAAATTCTAACTCAGGTAAGATGGTTCTTGGGACACTAGTCAACCGTCTTCTCAATATGCTGGCTTTCTGAATAAAGTCGTGATTCCTTGCCCCCAAAACTCATCTCTCAACTTATTGGCCTGCCACATAGCCATCAGTACAAGCTTGGACTCAGTAACAGTGGCAAAGAAAGAATCAGGCTAAGGAACATGAGCAGATTCGCATGTTGCTAACAGTCAATTCAGTGTTCACTGGTGGTGCAGTGTGGCTGTCATTAAACTATTTTTAATGTTTCATACAGGTGGCTTTAAATCAATAGCTAGTGAGCCTCATATTTATTTTTGAGTGACAGATAGTCATTTGTTTTTAATACTATTTTCATATTCTTCTTTATTAAAGTATCAATTCATTAAAAAATGTATAGATGAATAAAATATACCTAAAATTTTCATTAAAGTACTCAGTAAGAATCCCAAGGTTAAATTAAACATCAGCTAAAATCAAACACTGAAGGAAAAAAATATGGTAAAATAAAAATGAGAAATCCATTCATATGGATTAGAATAGTATACTATAAAGTACAGGTTTTGGTTACAAAATAATAACTAACAACCTAGGTAAACAGGGAACTTTCATCTAATAAAAGATCTTTAAAGTACCAGTTAGTAAGCAGTCACTGTGACGAAAGTCATACATGGTACATGCACATTCAGAGGGAGAAAGGATGCAGGCCTTTCACTGAGAACACACTTCTCATTTGCATCCTTTGTAGTCTGTGATGGGTTCCTATTGAAAATATCAAATGTAAGATCAAGTAGCCTATATCACTTTCCCAAAATGAAATCCAATCCAGCTCAGTTTAGCCTCAGGAGCACACAGTTCTGAGCTGTGTGTAACTTTCAGAACTCATACACAAAGATCTCCAAAATCATCTGTTCTTGCTTGAAATGAACAAACTCTGAGGAAAAGCCAGGGGCCAACATCTGTTACTAAACTGAGTTTATTTATTGGCAAAGTCTGTGACCTCTGGGACAATGGGTTCTTAAAAAAAATAAGAAGGGGAGGATAAAAGATTAAGAATCCTTTGCACTGATTTATTAACTAAAAACAAACATGGAAGTTGAACTTCTGGGAAGATGGAATAAACATATTTTTTCCCTATTCCCTCTGCTAAAAATGACTGAAATAAACTCAACAATTTTGAGAAATTACAGAAGGCAGATTGACTAGAGGGTCTCAGAACCAGAGGAGCAATATGGAGATGAGTAACTCTGAGTTTTCTTTCTGTCATATAGATCCCATATTTAGAGCCTGAAGAAGCCAGAAACCAGAAGATGCCAACAGGTTCAGGCCCCAAACAGCCTCCTCTCTCTACCAAAGGGTCCAGACAAGATAGAAAGCTTGGAGGCAATAACTGTTTTACTCCAGCCAAGTTCCACAGAAACAACAGTGGTCCCACCCATTCAGGCCAGCAAAGATCAAGGGAGAAACCCAGACTTCTGCCCTCTGAAGAGTGTAATGAGGTCCACTACCTCTGACTCTTCACCAGAGTAATGTCAGACAAAGATGAGACGAGAATTCCTTCATCCCTGATGAGTGGTAACAAGCCGCCAACCCCTAATGAGATGTCAGTGAAGACCATGAGGGTAACTTGGACTTATACCACCACCAACAGTCATGAGCCACCCTTTAATTTTTCTGTTGGCATGGTGTCATAAGAGGCCAAATGGAGAGCAAGGATTTTCATCACTTTTCAGCTGTAAGACTAAGTGACTATCCACATGGCCTTCAAACTCAACTCAGAAGGAGGCCACTTTGGGACCAGTAACAAGGAATCTGCAGCCAGGAAAGTATCACTGGAGAACTAGTAGGCACCCCTCTTTCTACTCCCCACATAGCAGGTATCGACCCCTGCTCAGTTCAGTTCAGTCACTCCATCGAGTTCCGACTCTTTGCAACCCAATGGACCGCAGCACGCCAGGCCTCCCTGTGCATTGCCACCTCCCGGAGTTTACTCAAACTCATGTCCTTTGAGTCAGTGATGCCATCTAACCATCTCATCCACTGTTGTTCCCTTCTCCTCCTGCCTTCAGTCTTTGCCAGCATCAGGGTCTTTTCAGATGAGTCAGTTCTTCGCACCAGGTGGCCAAAGTATTGGAGTTTCAGCTTCAGCATCAGTTCTTCCAATGAATATTCAGGACTGATTTCCTTTAGGATGGACTGGCTGGATCTTCTTGCAGTCCAAGGGACTCTCAAGAGTCTTCTTCAAGACTTGCTCAGGTGTTGACAAAGGACAAATGGGGAACCTGTACCTCTATCCTCACCTCACAGAAATAAAATGGGGCCCCTCTTTTTTCAGATCTTCCCTGGTAACTCAAGTGGTAAAGAATCCACCTGTGATGCAGGAGACCCCAGTTTGATTCCTGGGTCAAGAAGATCTGCTGGAGAAAGGATAGGCTCCCCACTCCAGTATTCTTGGGCTTCCCTAGTGGTTCAGCTGGTAAAGAATCCACCTGCAACACAGGAAACCTGGGTTCAATCCCTGGGTTGGGAAGATCCCCCGGAGAAGGGAAAGGCTACTCATTCCAGTATCCTGGCCTGGAGAATCCCAGGACTATTTCATGGGGTTGCACAGAGTTGGACACTACTGAGTGACTTTCACATTCACTTCTTCCATTTTCAATAAAGCTATTTATAAGCAGTCAGCTAAAAGAGAAAGTTTAAATCAGATCCAGAGCCCCATAATGTAATAAACCAAATTTCCAACTTTCAGTATAAGATCATTCATCAAACTGATAACAAGGAAGATATCAAATTGAATTTAAAAAAATTAATAGATGCTAACAGTGAAATATAAGGGCTTCCCTGATGGCTCAGGTTAAAGCATCTGCCTCCAGTGCAGGAGACCTGGGTTCAATCCCTGGGTCAGGAAGATCCCCTGGAGAAGGAAATGGTAACCCACTCCAGTATTCTTGCCTGCAGAATCCCACAGATGGAGAAGCCTGGTAGGCTATAGTCCACGGGGTCACAAAGAGTTGGACACAACTGAGCTATCTTAAATAAATAATAAAAACAGTGAAATATAGATTTTAGAGTTACCTGACAAATATTTTAAAGCAACCATCATAAAAAAATGTTTCAGTGAGAAATTATGACATACAATTTTTTAAAATATCATCTCAGCAAAGAAATTAAAAAAACCTTAGCAAAAACAGAATATACAAAGAAGAAACAAATGGAAATTTTAGAAGGATAAATAAATAAAATTAAGAGTCAATAAAACATCCATAAGTAAAGTTGAAAAACTCCTCTTTCTCAACAGTTATAGAACAACTAGTTAAAAATTAGCACAGATACAGAAGAACTCAATAACCTCAAGAATCATTACAATCTCATTTCCATTGTACAGCACTCCATCCAACAACAGCAGAAAATTCAAATACGCACTATTCTCAATTTCTCATTAGACACATACCAAGACAGATTACATCCTGAGTCATAAAATAAACCTTGACAAATTTAAAAGAACTGAAATTATAGAAAGTGTGGTCTCTGATTACAATACAGTCAAACTAAAAATTAAATACAAACAAACAAAAAAAACCAGGAAAATCTGCAAACATTTGGAAACTAAGCAACGTACATCTCTATAATCTACGGCTCAAAGAAGTTTCAAGGGAAAAACAAGTAATTGAACTGAATGAAAATAAAGAGATTATCATATTAAATGAAGTAAGACAGAAGAAAACAAACACTATATGATATCACTTATATGTGGATCTTAAAAAAGTACAAGTGAACTTGTTCATAAAATGGAAGACGTCTCACAAACATGGAAAACAAGCTTACGGTTACCAAGGGAGAAGTGCTGCGGGGGATAGACTGGAAGTGTGGGATTAACAGATGCACACCACCGTACATAAAATAAACAAGGATTAATTATATAGCACAAGGACCTTATTCAATATCTTATAACAACCTATATTGGAAAAGAATTTTACAAGAACCTAGATATATGCATATATATGTATATATCTACTCTTTGTGACCTCATGAACTATAGCCTGTGAGTCTCCTCTGTCCATGGAATTCCCCAGGCAAGAATACTAGAGTGGGTTCCCTTCTCCAAGGGATTTTCCCAACTCAGGGAGCGAACCAGGGTCTCCTGCATTGCAGGAGAATTCTTGACCCGCTGAGCCATTAAGGAAGCCCCATGTGCATATATGCTGCTGCTGCTACTGCTAAGTCACTTCAGTCGTGTCTGACTTTGTGTGACCCCATAGACAGCAGCCCACCAGGCTCCCCCATTCCTGGGATTCTCCAGGCAAGAACACTGGAGTGGGTTGCCATTTCCTTCTCCAATGCATGGAAGTGAAAAGTGAAAGTGAAGTCGCTCAGTTGTGTCTGATTCTTTGCAACCCCATGGACTGCAGCCTACCAGGCTCCTCTGTCTGTGGGATTTTCCAGCAAGAGTACTGGAGTTGGGTGACATTGCCTTCTCCTATATACATATATATGTATAACCAAATCACTTTAGCATAGGGAACTGTATTTAGTATCTCGTAATGCCCTATAACGGAAAAGAATTTTAAAAGAATATAGACATATACCCAATTCTGGCAAGCAGAGATCACCTTATCTTCTGGCCACATAAGGGGAACCTTATAAGTAAGTTCCCTAACCTGTTAAACCTGGCACCTCCCAATCTGGAATGGTCTGCCTCTTTCTTTCATCCCTCCTTGCCCTCTATGTACGGTGACCAGTTTGCGAACCAACAATATAGAAAAACAGGATCACTCATACACTGAGAGCATGGGACAGCCATTGTGAAAAACAGCTTGGCAGTTTATTAAAAAGTAAAATACAACTAATGTGTGTGTGTGTGTGTGTGTGTGTGTGTGTGAGTTGCTCAGTCATGTCCAACTCTGCCACCCCATGGCCCGCAGCTCACCAGGCTCCTCTGTCCATGGAATTCTCCAGGGAAGAATACTGGAGTTGGCTGTCATTCTCTTCTCTAGGGATCCTCCCAATTTAGGGATTGAATCCAGGTCTCCCACATTGCAGGCAAATTCTTTACCACAGCTAAGATAAGACCTAGTAACTGCACTCCTAAACATTTATCCCAGATTAACAGATACTTATGTCCACACAAAAAAGAAAACCCTCTATATAAATATTTAGAGCAGCTTTACATATTTATAAGAGTCCCCAGATAGAAACAACTCTGATGTTCTTCAATGAATGAATGGCCAAATAAACAGTCTTGTATCCACACATAGATACTACCAAGGAAAAAAGAAAGAGAAGATAATATCGACACACAACCACAACAATCTGGATGAATATCCACAGAGTTATTCTCAATGGAAAAAAAATCTTCCTAAATTACATACATTATGATTATGTTCATGTATCATTCTTGAGATGATAATATTATAAACAGAGAAGAGGTGAGTGGTTATAAGAGGTTAAGGAGAGGTTGGGGGTAAAAGGTGGACGTTGTTGTTAAGCAGGCAGCATAAGGCATCCTTGCAGTGAAGGAATAGTCTGTATCTTGGCTGTGTTAATATCAATATCCTGGTTGTGATGTTGTATTAGAGTTTAGTGGACTTTACTTTTGGGCAAAACTGGGTAAAGGTACATGGAAATTGTGCATAGTATTTCTTACAACAGCAGAGAAATCTATAATTATCTCAAAATAAAAAATTTAATTAAAAATAAACAGGAGACAGTCCATATAAGTTAACAGGTAGTATATGGTAGTAAAATAATAACTATGTAAGCAAAGCATTATTGAATGGGGGAATTCTAGTTCAATTTAGATGAAATTTAAGGAAAGTATCTCAGAAGAGTTAGCATAGAAGTAGGATTAAGGATCTAACAAAATCCTGAAAGATGGAGACCCCTGGCCTAAAGATGTTATAAACTGCAGGATCAGAAGAACCTGAGGGTTGGCAAAGGAGTGAAAGGGGAAGGACTGGTTGAGGGCACTGTCTAGAGAGGAGGATGGTATGGAGGGGGAGATTAACGGAGGCATTTCTGCGAGGCAGCTGCCACAGAGGCAGAAACTGGAAATTGTACAGATGAAGGGCTCAGTGTTGAAAGGTATTTCAGAACCATGATATATGAATGCCTTGAGGACAAAGACTTATTCAGTACTGTGTCCCCAAACTGCTGTCTGGTATCTGATGCATAAAAAATACTTCATTATATGTTGTTGCTGATTTCACTAAAAGCAGTTTCAATACAATGACGGAGGCAATAGACAGACTTTAGTGGACTGTAAGAGACAAAGGGAAGTGAGAAAATAAACAACTCTTTTAAAAGTCATGGTTCTGAAGGTAAGAGCCAAAAAAAAATTACAAGGCAGGGACGATCATTAAGTTCTTTTCATGGCATTAAGACACGAGAAACTTGTATTTACATCTTTGCTAAGATAAAGAGCCAGAGATGGGGAGAAATTGAAAATCCAGGAGAAAAGATAAAAGGTGGACATGGAAATGAACTTTAATGAAGTAAAATAGATACAGATGTTGTAGGTGGAGGGGTAGGAGTGCATGCCAGATGGGCTCTATTTTCAATTAGGTAGGAGGTGAACTGCTCTGCTGGGAGAGTAGAGAAAGAATAAGGGCCAGGAGAAAGGCTTGCATTTGGAATAGATGGAAAACAAGAGTACAAACTGAACTACCAACATAAGCTCATTTCTCATAGACATTTGTCACCATGTGGGCTGCGGCTTTATTCACAGAAGTGTGCAGCCTCACTCTGATGCTGGTATCTCCATCCCCACATGACGCATGTCTTCTCTGAACCAGCTTTTTGCTCACAACAAATGAAGACCGAATGGGCTATGTGTAAATGTCTGTAACTACTTCTCAAATCACATTTAATCAACACACTATGTTCTTGAATTTATACAAATGTTATTTTTTTCAGAGACACATTTAAGCATTATACTTTGTTCAAGGACAAAATAAATGGAGGAGGCTGGAGATGGATTTGCTCACTNCTATGTTCTTGAATTTATACAAACGTTATTTTTTTTCAGAGACACATTTAAGCATTATACTTTGTTCAAGGACAAAATAAATGGAGGAGGCTGGAGATGGATTTGCTCACTTACCTTTGTGTGTACACTCTACTGAGCACAGAATATCTTATGAGTCATGGGAGAGCATGACTTATTTTTAGACAAATGCTTTTGCAAATTTTGTATGCAGTGGTAGAAGGATATTTTAAATCCTAATTGAACTAAGCCATCTCATTACCTGGCTATTCTGACCGATGAGCATTGCTATGGTGATGAAGCAATCAAGTTAGCAGGTCCTACTGTGAGAAATTTCCATTCCGGATGCTTTATCAAGTTCCATCTTGCTCATCTCCAAACACAATCTAATCAGCAGAAATATAGAGAAAATTATTTAGTGACATAGAAGCAGATGCCACAAAAGAGAAAAAAAAAAGTTTTTCCAAACAATTATAATGCCAAAGTATCTTGACATAAGTTTTACAAAGAAAATTTCTTTTAAAATTTAATTAGAAATATTTAGGCTGAACAACAGCAAACTAAAACTTCAAAATATATGTATCCCTTTTAATGTTTTTAAACTTTTATACATATTTAGGTAAAAATCAAAGTTCAAACAATCAAACGTTCCGTTGTCTTCACAATTAGTCTCAAAGATTAGTATTACTTGGGTTATGGATGGATTGTGNTTTGAAAATTTTCAGTTAGGTTATTTGTCTTTCTGTTAGTGAACTGTAAAACTTTCTATTAGTCCTTCATTTATTCTAGACACAAATCCACTATTAGCACATGATTGAAAATAATTTCTCCCATTCTGAGGCTTCATTTTTCACTTCTTTAATAATGTCATTTGAAGCACAACATTTTTAACATTGATAAAGTGCAACAACTATTTTTGATGCTCATGGTTTTGATTTTATATCTAAGAATCTTTGCCAAATTTGAAAGCATGAGTATTTATCCTTATATTTTCTTCTAACAGTTCTATAGTTTAAGCTCTCATACTTAGTTTTTAATCTGTTTTGAGATGATTTGTATATACCATGTGAGGTAAAGTCCAACTTAGTTCTTTTCTATGTAGTTATCCAGTTGTCCCATTCTGTTTGCTGAAAAGATAACATCAATAGCCTTTTCTCATTGATAGTCTTAGCACCCTTGTTTAAGATCAGACTACCATAGATTTATGAGTTTATTTCTAGATTTTCAACTCTATTCCTCTGATTTTTTTTTATTATTTTGATCTTTATGTTTGCCTTCATGCCAGTCCCAAATTATCTTGATTATTGTTGCTTTGTAAAAAGTTTTGAAAGTCCTCCCACTTTGTTCTTTTTTGAGATGGTTTTAGCTATTCTTGGTCCCTTGCAAATCTATTAAATACAAGAATTTTATTTTATTTTTTTAATACAAGAATTTAAACTCAGCTTTTAAATTTCTACAAAGTCACCTGAGATTCTGGTAGAGATTGTGTTGAATCATAAATTGGTCAGGGGAATATTGCCATACTAACAACATTAGGTCTTCCCATCCATGAACATAAATGTCTTCCATTTTTTAGGGCTTTTAAAATTTATTTCAACAGTGCTTTGGAGTGCTCAGAGTATAAGTTTTACACATTCCTTGTTAAATTTCTTCCTAAGTATTTTATTTTGATGATATTGTGAATATAATTGCTTTCTTAATAATTGCTTTCTGATTTTGTGATCTTATATCCTGCAACCTTGCTGAATTCATTTTTTTAATTCTATAAAATTTTCAGTCACTTCCTTGGGTTGTCTACATAAAAGATCAAGTGATTTGGGTTCCTCAGTTCTTTCTTTACTGCAAAATTTTTCATTAAGTGAATATTTTCTAATAAAATATTTTTATTTAATTAGTTGTATTTACACTAGAATTTTTGATATCTATTTTAGTGGTTGCTCTAGGATTTACCATATGCATTTTGTCAAACTCAGCTTCAGATTTATACAAGCTCAAGCGATATAAAGAAATGCTGCTCCAAATGGCTCCATTCGCTTTGCCTCCTTTTGTGGTATTATCTTTATACACATTATATCTATTAATATTACTAGTTTGCTTGGGCTGCCATAACAAATAACCACAGATTGAGTGGCTAAAGCACCAGAAATTTGCTCATAGCTCTGGAGGTTAGCAGTCCAAGATGAAGATAGTTTGATTTGGTTTTTCTCCAGGCCTCTCTCCGTGGCTCACAGTTGGCTACCTTCTTCTTCCCTCTGTGCACACACATCCCCAAGGTCTCACGTTGTGTCAACTTTCCTCTTCTAGTAAGGACATCAGTCAGATTAACTTGGAACCCACGCTGATGGTCTCATTTTAACTTAGTCACCTCTTTAAAGGCCCTATCCGCAAATATATAGTAATGTTCTGAGGTAACAGGAGTTAGGGTTTTAACATATGAATTTGGAGGGGACACAATTCATTTCATAACAGCCATGTAAACCATGCCCCACTCTATGTTGCCCATCAAGCCCCACTTCAACCAGTCTATACTCCAAAGTATAGTTAAAATGATCTTTTAAAAAATGGAAATTTGATTAAAACAATGGACATGCATAAAACCTTTACACAGATTCTATTTACTTTTGGACCAAAATATAACCATCACAACCTCCGTGCTTGCCGATATATTATAGTGTTTAAATGAACCAGCTCTGAAGCCTACTAGGTTAAAGTCTGAACCTCCCTATTTATTTGTCCTTAATTTCATAAATTAGCTATTTCATTTCTCTCAGTTTCTTCATGCATAAAAAAATAGCTTCTACTACAGGTTGGAATAGTTGTGAAGCTTCTTCGGTAGGGATTAAATGAGATAATCCATGGAAAGTGATCTCTTGCTGTTGTTCAGGCGCCTAGTCATCTCCGACTCTTTGCAACCCTGTGGATTTCAGCATACCTGGCCTTCCTGTAAAGTGCTCAGCACAGAGCAAAAGCTGAAAAATGATCATGTATTAGTATTTAGCTCTATATTGGCTTTTCTTGTTTTGTACTTCCCTCTTCCCTCTTTCTACAGTCCCACCACACTCGTCTTGTTTCAGTCCTTACAATGTCATGTCAGAATACATCCTTGAATATCATATAAATGGAATCTTATAGCGTGCAGCATGTTGAGGCTGGATTCCTCTATTTACCATGATGCGCTGAAGATTCCGTCAGCGGGCCCCGCCCATCAGTAGTTTCTTCATTTGCGCCATAGGCAACGTTTTCAGTGCAGTTCACCGAAGGTCACTGGGGTCATATCATTGTTTGGTGATTATGTGTAATGCTACTAAAAACATCTAAAAACGTTTATACACAGGTTTTTGTGTGAACATAAGTTTTCATTTCTCTAGTAAAATTATTTAGAAGTAGAATTGCAGGACCATATGATAGGTGTGGGTTTAACTCTATAAGAAACTGTCAAACTTTTCCTGAGTGTAACAACGTACCATTTTTTATACCTACCAGCAAGGTGTAAGAGTCCCTATGAATCTGTATTCTAACCAGCACTCATGTCTTAATTTGAATTTCTTTAATGACTAATAATTTTGAACATTTATAATATGCTCATTTGCCACTTAAAGGCCCCTTGTGGTGAAGTGTCTCCAAATATTTTGCCCATTTAAAAAACAAAGGGATTTTAAAATTTAATTTACTGTATTTATTTAAGTGATTTTAAAATTTAATTTAAAAATTAACTATTTTCTAGTCATGTCCGACTCTTTGCAACCCCACAGACTACACAGTTCTTGGAATACTCAGGCCAGAACACTGGAGTGGTAGAATTTCCCTTCTCCAGGGGATCTTCCCAACCCAGAGATCAAGCCCAGGTCTCCCACATTGCAGGTGGATTATTTACCAGTTAAGCCACAAGGGAAGTCCAATAATTTTGAACACTTATAATATGTTCATTTGCCACTTAAAGACCCTTTGTGGGAAAGTGTCTCTTCAAATACTTTGCCCACTTAAAAAATTAAATTATTTTCTCATTTTCCAGATTTGAGAGTTGTTAACATATTCTGGGCTTCCCAGGTAGCTAAGTGGTCAAAAATCTGCCTGCCAATGAAGGATATGTGGGTTCAATCCTTTGGTCAGGAAGGTCCCTTGGAGAAGAGAACAACCCATTCCAGTATTCTTGCCTGGAAAATTCCACAGACAGAAGAGCCTGGCAGGCTACAGTTAAAGGAGTCACAGAGTTGGACATGACTGAGCAAGCACGATATGTTCTGATATACATTTCAAATATTTTTCTTAGTCTGTGGTTTTCTCAACAGGATTTCAAAAAGGCAAATATTTTAAATGTGATGATATTCATTTTATCATTTTTTTATCAATTATGATTTTTGTCTTATATCTGAGAATTGTTGCCTACCTTTTTCCCTATGTTTTCTACTAAGGGTCTAAT
>SJYW01014715.1:49075-72775 GCA_006410735.1 Raphicerus campestris | reverse complement strand
CTTTACCAGCTGAGCTACAAGGGAAGCCCAAGAATACTGGAGTGGGTAGCCTATCCCTTCTCCAGGGGATCTTCCTGACCCAAGAATTGAACCCGGGTCTCCTGCATTGCAGGCAGATACTTTACCAGCTGAGCTATCAGGGAAAATATTCTCTATTTATACATATACTCTCTCATACCAAGTGACAGGTACCATCATTTCATTTCATCTTCACAACAATACTATAAAAAGGACATTGTTTCACTGTCTTTCAAAAGAACAAACTGAGGCAAGTTATTCAAGGTTCCAGGGGTGGTTACTGGCAGAACCAGGTCTTAGGTGTTAAGAAGTCTGACTCAGAAATCCTTCTACAGTTGTAAACTGGTATCGCATTGTGATTTGCATTTCCCTGATGACTAATGATAATGAACATTTCTTGATGTACTTATTAGCCATTTTTATATCTTCCTTGGAGAAATACCTTCCTTCCTAGGTGTTTGAAAATTTTCAGTTAGGTTATTTGTCTTTCTGTTAGTGAACTGTAAAACTTTCTATTAGTCCTTCATTTATTCTAGACACAAATCCACTATTAGCACATGATTGAAAATAATTTCTCCCATTCTGAGGCTTCATTTTTCACTTCTTTAATAATGTCATTTGAAGCACAAAATTTTTAACATTGATGAAGTGCAACTTAACTATTTTTGATGCTCATGGTTTTGATTTTATATCTAAAAATCTTTGCCAAATTTGAAAGCATGAATATTTATCCTTATATTTTCTTCTAACAGTTCTATAGTTTAAGCTCTCATACTTAGTTTTTAATCTGTTTTGAGATGATTTGTATATACCATGTGAGGTAAAGTCCAACTTAGTTCTTTTCTATGTAGTTATCCAGTTGTCCCATTCTGTTTGCTGAAAAGATAACATCAATAGCCTTTTCTCATTAATAGTCTTAGCACCCTTGTTTAAGATCAGACTACCATAGATTTATGAGTTTATTTCTAGATTTTCAACTCTATTCCTCTGATCTTTTTTATTATTTTGATCTTTATGTCAGTCCCAAATTATCTTGATTATTGTTGCTTTGTAAAAAGTTTTGAAAGTCCTCCCACTTTGTTCTTTTTTGAGATGGTTTTAGCTATTCTTGGTCCCTTGCAAATCTATTAAATACAAGAATTTTATTTTATTTTTTTAATACAAGAATTTAAACTCAGCTTTTAAATTTCTACAAAGTCACCTGAGATTCTGGTAGAGATTGTGTTGAATCATAAATTGGTCAGGGGAATATTGCCATACTAACAACATTAGGTCTTCCCATCCATGAACATAAATGTCTTCCATTTTTTAGGGCTTTTAAAATTTATTTCAACAGTGCTTTGGAGTGCTCAGAGTATAAGTTTTACACATTCCTTGTTAAATTTCTTCCTAAGTATTTTATTTTGATGATATTGTGAATATAATTGCTTTCTTAATAATTGCTTTCTGATTTTGTGATCTTATATCCTGCAACCTTGCTGAATTCATTTTTTTAATTCTATAAAATTTTCAGTCACTTCCTTGGGTTGTCTACATAAAAGATCAAGTGATTTGGGTTCCTCAGTTCTTTCTTTACTGCAAAATTTTTCATTAAGTGAATATTTTCTAATAAAATATTTTTATTTAATTAGTTGTATTTACACTAGAATTTTTGATATCTATTTTAGTGGTTGCTCTAGGATTTACCATATGCATTTTGTCAAACTCAGCTTCAGATTTATACAAGCTTAAGCGATATAAAGAAATGCTGCTCCAAATGGCTCCATTCGCTTTGCCTCCTTTTGTGGTATTATCTTTATACACATTATATCTATTAATATTACTAGTTTGCTTGGGCTGCCATAACAAATTACCACAGATTGAGTGGCTAAAGCACCAGAAATTTGCTCATAGCTCTGGAGGTTAGCAGTCCAAGATGAAGATAGTTTGATTTGGTTTTTCTCCAGGCCTCTCTCCGTGGCTCACAGTTGGCTACCTTCTTCTTCCCTCTGTGCACACACATCCCCAAGGTCTCACGTTGTGTCAACTTTCCTCTTCTAGTAAGGACATCAGTCAGATTAACTTGGAACCCACGCTGATGGTCTCATTTTAACTTAGTCACCTCTTTAAAGGCCCTATCCGCAAATATATAGTAATGTTCTGAGGTAACAGGAGTTAGGGTTTTAACATATGAATTTGGAGGGGACACAATTCATTTCATAACAGCCATGTAAACCATGCCCCACTCTATGTTGCCCATCAAGCCCCACTTCAACCAGTCTATACTCCAAAGTATAGTTAAAATGATCTTTTAAAAAATGGAAATTTGATTAAAACAATGGACATGCATAAAACCTTTACACAGATTCTATTTACTTTTGGACCAAAATATAACCATCACAACCTCCGTGCTTGCCGATATATTATAGTGTTTAAATGAACCAGCTCTGAAGCCTACTAGGTTAAAGTCTGAACCTCCCTATTTATTTGTCCTTAATTTCATAAATTAGCTATTTCATTTCTCTCAGTTTCTTCATGCATAAAAAAATAGCTTCTACTACAGGTTGGAATAGTTGTGAAGCTTCTTCGGTAGGGATTAAATGAGATAATCCATGGAAAGTGGTCTCTTGTTGTTGTTCAGGCGCCTAGTCATCTCCGACTCTTTGCAACCCTGTGGATTTCAGCATACCTGGCCTCCCTGTAAAGTGCTCAGCACAGAGCAAAAGCTGAAAAATGATCATGTATTAGTATTTAGCTCTATATTGGCTTTTCTTGTTTTGTACTTCCCTCTTCCCTCTTTCTACAGTCCCACCACACTCGTCTTGTTTCAGTCCTTACAATGTCATGTCAGAATACATCCTTGAATATCATATAAATGGAATCTTATAGCGTGCAGCATGTTGAGGCTGGATTCCTCTATTTACCATGATGCGCTGAAGATTCCGTCAGCGGGCCCCGCCCATCAGTAGTTTCTTCATTTGCGCCATAGGCAACGTTTTCAGTGCAGTTCACCAAAGGTCACTGGGGTCATATCATTGTTTGGTGATTATGTGTAATGCTACTAAAAACATCTAAAAACGTTTATACACAGGTTTTTGTGTGAACATAAGTTTTCATTTCTCTAGTAAAATTATTTAGAAGTAGAATTGCAGGACCATATGATAGGTGTGGGTTTAACTCTATAAGAAACTGTCAAACTTTTCCTGAGTGTAACAACGTACCATTTTTTATACCTACCAGCAAGGTGTAAGAGTCCCTATGAATCTGTATTCTAACCAGCACTCATGTCTTAATTTGAATTTCTTTAATGACTAATAATTTTGAACATTTATAATATGCTCATTTGCCACTTAAAGGCCCCTTGTGGTGAAGTGTCTCCAAATATTTTGCCCATTTAAAAAACAAAGGGATTTTAAAATTTAATTTACTGTATTTATTTAAGTGATTTTAAAATTTAATTGAAAAATTAAGCTATTTTCTCAGTCATGTCCGACTCTTTGCAACCCCACAGACTATACAGTCCATGGAATACTCAGGCCAGAACACTGGAGTGGTAGTATTTTCCTTCTCCAGGGGATCTTCCCAACCCAGAGATCAAGCCCAGGTCTCCCACATTGCAGGTGGATTATTTACCAGTTAAGCCNTTTAAGTGATTTTAAAATTTAATTTAAAAATTAACTATTTTCTAGTCATGTCCGACTCTTTGCAACCCCACAGACTACACAGTTCTTGGAATACTCAGGCCAGAACACTGGAGTGGTAGAATTTCCCTTCTCCAGGGGATCTTCCCAACCCAGAGATCAAGCCCAGGTCTCCCACATTGCAGGTGGATTATTTACCAGTTAAGCCACAAGGGAAGTCCAATAATTTTGAACACTTATAATATGTTCATTTGCCACTTAAAGACCCTTTGTGGGAAAGTGTCTCTTCAAATACTTTGCCCACTTAAAAAATTAAATTATTTTCTCATTTTCCAGATTTGAGAGTTGTTAACATATTCTGGGCTTCCCAGGTAGCTAAGTGGTCAAAAATCTGCCTGCCAATGAAGGATATGTGGGTTCAATCCCTTGGTCAGGAAGGTCCCTTGGAGAAGAGAACAACCCATTCCAGTATGCTTGCCTGGAAAATTCCACAGACAGAAGAGCCTGGCAGGCTACAGTTAAAGGAGTCACAGAGTTGGACATGACTGAGCAAGCACGATATGTTCTGATATACATTTCAAATATTTTTCTTAGTCTGTGGTTTTCTCAACAGGATTTCAAAAAGGCAAATATTTTAAATGTGATGATATTCATTTTATCATTTTTTTATCAATTATGATTTTTGNAAGCACGATATGTTCTGATATACATTTCAAATATTTTTCTTAGTCTGTGGTTTTCTCAACAGGATTTCAAAAAGGCAAATATTTTAAATGTGATGATATTCATTTTATCATTTTTTTATCAATTATGATTTTTGTCTTATATCTGAGAATTGTTGCCTACCTTTTTCCCTATGTTTTCTACTAAGGGTCTAATTATGTCTTAACTCTTAATTATTCTTTCTTCTTCAGATCATATTTCACTCTCTCAGGGAAGCCTTCTCCAACTTCCCAGAGAAGGTATGATCCCTGTGTCATATATCTTTAGAGCATTTTAAACATCTTTCCCATATTTACTTCAGTTTACAGTTACACATGTTGCGTGATTATTTGCTAAATATCTGCCACCTTCCAGATTTTTCCTCATTGGAATCGACCTTTGCCTACCATTATATCACTGAGTCGAATACAGTTTACTTCATAGAAATTGAATGAATAAATGAATAGAATAAGCAAATGTGTGTCACTGTATTCCATGAAAAAGTATATTAAGAGAAAGTGCTGTCATTCTACGTCCTCCAGGTACTTGAGCTCAACAATTTGTCATGAGGGAATGAGGCCAAGCTGAAGTTATTACCACATGTTTGCTCCAGGGTCCATTCTAGAGGATAAAATATAGGAAGAGGGCCAACATTAATTTAGGATCTATTACGTCTCAGGCATTTTATGTAAAAAAAAAAAAAAAAAAATGAGGCTCAAGGGTGTTAACCTTGACCTTAAACAGTGGCACTCTTCTAAAGAACTGAGAAACTCTGATAGAGCCCGAAGTCGATACTCTCTTCCTATGCTGTGCTGCCTCCTCACCACTTACCCTCACAAAATAGACTTGAAAGTTATTTTTCAAAAGTATGTATGTGGTTGTCAGAAGGTACCAATCTTCAGGCCTATCAGATGCATCTTGGGAGGGTTATAGATTTTTTTTTCTTTTGAGATATTCCTTCAGAAGATAATAAAACAATTTTATATAAAAAGCTCATCCTCTGCTGTCTTCTAGGCAAGATGCTGCTATAGTCATCTTGAGTTATCTAATGATGAAAAGACCTGAGAGTTGTATCAAAAGATGACAGAACCTAAAAATCAACAACTGCTTCTCATAGATGGAATATGGATAAGCTCTTAAACTTTGTATAAATTAATCAGTTAACAAACAGTGTCCATGTTATAGGACGTTTATAAGGAACAAGTGTCAGTCTTATAAAGAAAGAGCATAATGCCCTACACATAATAGAGCTCAGCAANAGCACTGAAGCAGCGCAGCCACTGGGCAGCATGTTCTCGGAACAAGAAATTGCATGGCCAGTGGAAAGGAGTTCTCGCTGGAGCCAGGGGGAGACACCTAGAGGCAGCAGCCGTGGGGTGGGGAGTGGTATCCGTGTCAGTTTCATCAGAGTTACAGGCAGGCTTGGGCGCCGAGGTGTGGCTATGGAGTGGATGAAGCTGGGGACGCAGTGACGAAGGACTCTGTGGCTACAGAGGCACTGAGCAGAGGAACTCCTGCTGTGCCCACCAGGGGCCCCCAGCGTGGGCCAACAGCACGATGGGGCTGCTGACTGCAAATGCAGGTAGGCTGGGGTGGGGAAGGCAAGCGAACATGGGAAGAAGTCAAGCAAGCTGATGCAGAAAAGGCTTGGTGAACATAGGCACAAAAGTGGTCCAAAGTGTCCACCCCAGCATCCACTGATAGGAGACTGTGGACTAGGGCTTTCCAACTTGTGGGATTCATGCCTAGACTATGGGACCCTAACCCTAGCTTCTTTAGTCAGGTCTTCTCTTTCTGAATCAATTCAGTCAGCACAGTGAGAGAACAGCTCAGCTCTTGGAGAGTTATTAATATTATGGATGGGGCTGTCCTGGCTTCCCTCACTAACCAATCCCTGGCCCCAGTGTACCTTGGTACCCCTCCACCCCTCCACTCCTGGTAGGTTGTGGCTCAGGACACTCTATATATACTCTACACTGACAATCTGCTAAAGCAAAAGGGAAATCAACATTCTCCAGATGATTTTTAAAGGACACAGGATCTCATAGCATATTATTGAAAATGTCCAAGATATAATTCAAAATTATTCATCACAAAAAGAACAAGCAAAACCTAACATTCATCAGATGCAAAGTATGAAATCAACAAATGTTAGAATGTGAACCAAAGACTTTAAAGAAGCTCTCATAACCANGGATCTCATAGCATATTATTGAAAATGTCCAAGATATAATTCAAAATTATTCATCACAAAAAGAACAAGCAAAACCTAACATTCATCAGATGCAAAGTATGAAATCAACAAATGTTAGAATGTGAACCAAAGACTTTAAAGAAGCTCTCATAACCATATTGCAAGATATAAGGACAAGCACTCTTGGACAGAATGGAAAGATAGAACTTCTCAACAAAGAATTTATAGCTATAAAAAGAGTCAACTTTGAGAACCATAATATAAATTTTAAAATTCTTCATAATGCCTCAATATAAAAATGGAAATACCAGAAGGAAAGAGTCAGTGAACGTGAAGACAGATTAAGAGAAATTTTCTAATCTAAACAACAGAGAAAAAGGACAGGAAAAAAATAGGGAGACTCAGAGACCTCCCATCATTTTCATGGCAAATAGATGGGGGAAAATGGAAACATTTTATTTTGGGAGCTCGAAGACCCTGATGCTGGGAAAGATTGAGGGTAGGAGGAGAAGGGGATGACAGAGGATGAGATGGTTGGATGGCATCACTGACAATGGACATGGGTTTGGGTGGACTCCGGCAGTTGGTGATGGACAGGGAGGCCTAGCATACTGCAGTTCATGGGGTCACAAAGAGTCAGACATGACTGAGTGACTAAACTGAACTAAAAATCACTGCTGACAGTGACTGCAGCCACAAAATTTGCTCCTTGGATGAAAAGCTATGACAAACCTAGATGCCACATTAAAAAGCAGAGATATCACTTTGCTTACAAAGGTCTGTATAGTCAAAGTTATGGTTTTTCCAGTAGTCATGTAAAGATTTGAGAGCTGGACCATAAGAAAGGCTGAGAACCAAGGAACTGATGCTTTTGAACTGTGGTGCTGAAAAAGACTCTTGAGAGTCCCTTGGACAGCAAGGAAATCAAACCAGATTTCCTAAAGGAAATCAACCTTGAAGAGGAAATCAACCAGAATGAGAAGAAAGAAGTTGCTTACAAATACGGAAAGATAGAAAGTGAAAATGAACCCTGTAGTTGTGTATTAGAATTGGAAGCATCAGTAAAAATTTAGAGTTTTATCATAGATGACTCATAAGTATGGAAATAAGTGTGTTTGTGTGTGGGTTTGTGTATTTCCTGGTTCCATCTGTGAGAAAGGACTGAGCAGTGAGGACAGCCTAGTAATGATGACTACAGACAGCACGCAGTTCTTCGTTTTCAAATGCCATTCTTCTATACATAGATCCTGTGATCCTTAGAAATCACTAATTTCAGATTGGGCTAGAAAAGTTCAAATGAATCTGAAATACCTTTTTGTGCCAGAAAGTAAGGAAATGCTCAAAGAATAGTTGGGTATGTCAACACAACACAGAAGCCTGATTGAAGGTGTGCCCACTGGCCAAATTAGGGGAAATGATTAACAAAATAGTAGTTACAGATTATTACTTATTGGATAAAACAAAATTCTAAGACTCTGTGGAAACACAAATGAATGCAAACATTTTGTATTTTAACAACAACTACATAAACAAGTTAGATGGAAGGAAAATCTATTTTTTCACTAGAATGTGAAATGTGAACTAATAAATATAGAAGGATAATGAAATTAGAAAATTGCCACTTGATAACAAATATATAATTTAGTGAATCATAAATAGATTCTAAAACCTATGGGTAAAAGTATGATGAGAATTTAAATATTTACATATTTTTAAATTATATTAATTACAAATTGAAAAAATAATCACTTTAATTGAGAAATCTGGAAAACACATGCATTTCCCAAGTATCGAAGTTATTATCAGTAATGGGACAAGATAACCATATGTTCTCACTGGTGTAACACAATGAAAAGTATATTTACTACATCACTGCTATAAAATTTCTGCCCCAGATGTATAATTTTAATCTCAGTTCAGTTGAGTTCACTCACTCAATTGTGTCCGACTCTTTGCAACCCCATGGACTGCAGCATGCCAGGCTTCCCCGTCCATCACCAACTCCCAAAGCTTGCTCAAACTCATGTCCATTGAGTCAGTGATGTCATCCAACCATCTCATCCTCTGTCATCCCCTTCTCCTCCTGCCTTCAATCTTTCCCAGCATCAGGGTCTTTTCTAGTGAGTCAGTTCTTTGCATCAGGTAGCCAAATTATTGGAGTTTCAGCTTCAGTATCAGTCCTTCCAACGAATACTCAGGACTGATTTCATTTAGGATTGACTGGTTTGATCTACTTGCATTCCAAGAGACTCTCAGGAGTCTTGTCAATACTACAGTTCAAAAGCATCCACTCTTCGGCGCTCAGCGTTCTTTGTATTCCAACTCTCACATCCATACATGATTACTGGAGAAACCATAGCTTTGACTCTGCAGACCTTTGTTGGCAAAGTAATGTCTCTTCTCTTTAATATGCTGTCTAGGTTGGTCACAGCTTTTCTTCCAAGGAGCAACTGTCTTTTATTTCATGGCTGCATGTGATTTTGGAGCCCCCCAAAATAAAGTCTCTCACTGTTTCCATTGTTTCCCCATCTATTTGTCATGAAGTGAAGGGGGTGGATGCCATGATCTTAGTTTTCTGAATGTTGAGTTTTAAGCCAACTTTTTCACTCTCCTCTTTCACTTTCACCAAGAGGCTCTTTAATCCTTCTTCACTTTCTACCATAAAGGTGGCGTCATCCATGTATCTGAGGCTATTGATATTTCTCCAGAAAATCTTGACTCCAGCTTGTGCTTCATACAGCCTGGTATTTTGCATGATGTACTCTGCATATAAGTTAAATAAGCATGGTGACAATATACAGCCTTGATGTATTCCTTTCCCAATGTGAAACCAGTCTGTTGTTCTATGACCAGTTCTAACTATTGCCTCTTGACCTGTATACAGATTTCTCAGGTCAAGTGGTCTGGTATTCCCATCTCTTTAAAAATTTTCCATAGTTTGTTGTGATCCACACAGTCAAAGGCTTTGACATAGTCAATAAAAGAAAAGTAGATGTTTTTTTGGAACTCTCTTGCTTTTTCAATAATATGACAGAAGTTGGCAATTTGATCTCTGGTTCCTCTGCTTTTTCTAAATCCATCTGGAACATCTGGAAGTTCACAGTTCACATACTGTTGAAGCCTGGCTTGGAGGATTTTGAGCATTACTTTGCTAGCATGTGAGATGAGTGCAATTGTGCGGTTGTTTGATTATTCTTTGCCATTGACTTTCTTTGGGATTGAAATGAAAACTGATCTTTTCCAGTCCTGTGGCCACTGTTGAGTTTTCCAAATGTGCTGGCATATTGAGTACAGCATTTCACAGCATCATCTTTTAGGATTTGAAATATTGCACCACCTCCACTAGCTTTGTTTGTAGTGATGCTTCCTAAGGCCCACTTGACTTTGCATTCCAGGATGTCTGGCTCTAGATGAGTGATCACACCATTGTGGTTATCTGGATCATAATTTTAATCTACTCAAGAAGAAATAACCAGATGAAAATAAAAGAAATTCCTCTAAATACATGGCTTGAATTTTTTAAAGTGCAAACCTCATGGAAGTCAAGGGAAAACTAAGCAACTATTTTTTCCATTTCCAATCCATATGGACTTGACAACTAAATGCAGCATGCAATCCTGGAGTGACCTCGGGACTGGAGAAACAGCTATTTAATCTACCCCTGCCTTTGACTATAAAGTATATTATTAGACCTGTTGCTGAGAGTTGAGCAAGGGGAATGGAAAATTATAATAATAACCACCAATGTGAATTTTGAAAACTTTAAATTGTACTATGATTCTGAAAGAGAATCATCTTGATTTTCAAGGAAATATGTGCTGAAGTATTTAAAGAAAAGTGGCATTATATCAACCATGCATTATCAAATACCAAATAGAAAATGTAATAAATAAAAATATACCACTTACGATGCAACAAACTCTGAGATATGAAGGAATAAACATGTATGTGTTATAAAATGGTATAGAATTAGAAAAGCACATCTGAATGAATAGGTAGATTTACTGTTTTCATGGATAGAAAAATTAATACTCTAAAATTTTCAACTCTGACTAAAGTAATATCTAATACCAATAGAGTTCAATGCACTTCAATGGTACTGTTTGTAACGTTAGACAAACTTGCACTAAAATCAATTTATACTAATAAATAGGAAAAGAACCAGATAACCTAAAAAGAATGGAAAAGGACTGGATCTTCCTTCACAACTATTGCTGTGAAGTCGCTCAGTCGTGTCCAACTCTCTGCGACCCCGTGGACTGTAGCCCGCCAGGCTTCTCTGTCCATGGGATTCTCCAAGCAAGAATACTGGAGTGGGTTGCCATTTCCTTCTCCAGGGGATCTTCCCAACCCAGGGACTGAACTCAGGTCTCCTGCATTGCAGGCAGATGCTTTATCCTCTGAGCCACCAGGGAAGCCCCTTCACAACTGTTAGCATCATAATTAAGTAAAATAGTGGGGTATTAACACAATAAATTAAAAAAAAAAAACAGATTGAATTAGGGCTGCCATGACAAAATACCATACTTGGTGATTTACACAACAGATTCATTTTCTCACAGTTCTGGAGATCAAAAGTTCCAGATCAGGGTGCCAGCTGATTCTGTTCCTGGTGAGCGATGACTTCCTGGCTTGCAGATGCCCACCTGCTTAATGCATACCCAAATGGCCTTTCCTCTGCAGCATCTGTGGAGGGGAAAAGGGAGCAAGTGAACTCTGGTGTCTCTCCTTCTTCTAAGGGCACCAGTTCTACGGATTCCATGGACAGAGGAGCCTGGCAGCCTCCAGTCCATGGGATCACAAAAAATCGGACAGGACCGAGGGACTAACACTTCCACTTGTAGTTCTACTGAATTATGGCCCCAACCTTACAATCTCACTTAACTTTGATTTCTTCTATGTCCCTATATATAGTCACATAGAGATTCCTTCACCCTTGATGTTCAGTCAGTTCCCTCTTCCTCCACCATTAATATCAAATCAAGCCCCCCTTCCTTCCCACCTGTGACACCTAACGAAGTCCTTTGTAGTAATTTTTCTTTCTCTCCCATCATGCTGCCATGTCTCAAATCCCTAGTGGTCTCTATTGTTATTTGGAGCTTCCCAGGTGGCTCAGTGCTAAAGAACATGCCTGCCAATGCAGGAGGCGTGGGTTCGATCCCTGGGTCTGGAAGACCCCTTGGAGAAGGAAATGACAACCTGCTCTAGTATTCCTGTCTGAAAAATCTCATAGACAGAGGAGCCTGGGGGGCTACAGTCTATGGGGTCACAAGAGTCAGGCATAACTTAGTGGCTAAACCACCACCATCACATTGTATTTGGAGTTTAGTGTCTCTCTCCTACTGCAATAGTTTATTCCCTATTTTATTCAATAAAATCTGTCTTGCTGCTTTTAACAAATGTCAAGTGACTTTCAGATTTAAATGGAAACTTGAATCTTTGGGGAAATGGAATATTAAAAACAAAAACGGGAGGTAGGCAGAAAACTGACTTTATACATTCATACAATGAGTAATGATGATGAGAATAAAAATGAAATTAAAACCCTATTTTGTATCAAAGGTTAAAATGTTATTTTATACTCTGAAAGTGTGAAAGTGTTAGTCACTCAGTCATGTCCTACTCTTTGCGACCCCATGGACTGTAGCCTGCCAGGCTCCTCTGTCCACCAAATTCTCCAGGTAAGAATACTGAAGTAGGTTGCCATTCCCTTCTCTAGGGATCTTCCCAACCCAGGGATTAAATCCAGGTCTCGTGAATTGCAGACGGATTCTTTCCCATCTGAGCCACCAGGGAAGTCATTTTATACTACAGATTAAAAATAAATTTCAAATGAATTAAAAAGACAAAATTCAGTGTTAATTAAAACTTATTTTAATAAAGAGCACTAGTTTGGGTATTAGGAACCTTGAGAGGCTACAATACTTTGGAGAATGTAAAGCCCTGGATTAACCATTAGCCTTTGCTTGAATAGATAAGAAGATCAGTGATTATTTACATAATAGTTACCATGAAATATATTGTAACTTATTATCATAAAATTTACCTTCTGCCTAAGCCTGTTTCTTAAAAGAGGGAAATCATTTTCCTAAAATTATAAAGTTTGTTTTTAAAAATCCAAAGACTTGACTTCTGACTTTGCAATTATGGTATTTAATGTAAGAAATTAGGTATCAGAATGTTTGTTAAGAAAAACATGTCTCTCCACATAGAATTGTAAATTATTTTCCAAGGGAGCTTACTCTTACACATTTTGTGATTATAAGTCTGCTCTTTATACAATCACATATTGATAAGAATACCTCAACAATATAAAAAATACTGTAGGTGCTTGTACAATTAAGAGTATGTAAAATCATTTTTCCTTTTAAAAATCATTTAAATTCTAAAAGATTACTCCAAAACACAACGTAGACACTTTGTTTTCTATGATGACAAAACATAAAAACACGTTATGAAACTCTTAGAAGAATATGTAGAATATTTTTGCATCCTGTAAGGAAGGAAAGATAAACACACACACATTGATAAAACAAACAAGCCTGTATAACAGAGACATCAGAAACAACAAAATTAAAAATGCATTTGGAGACGGTATTTACAGCATATATAACAGTTATTATAAAAAACATACAAAGAACTCAACTTTCAACTTTAGAAGTCAACATATAGATTTTTCAAATATCATGTGAAAAAGCTGGTCATATGATATGAGAAGCAATTCACAAAGGAAGAAGCCAAATCATGAAAAGTAATGAAAGAAAATCTCAGTCTTGTGAGAAGAAAGCCAATTATTTTTTCAAGTTACTTTTTTATCATCCTTGGAGTAGCAAAATGCGTGGCACACCTAAAGCGGGCTAGGATCGTAAGCAAAAAGGAAGTCTGCCATCTACTAGAGGAAATATCCACTATGGAGAGCATCTGGTCTAGTAAATTTAAAAACTTGACTGTGCTTTCAATGACAACCCTTCAAGCCTACACTTAGTAAGTACTTTAGAGAACTCTTGCACGTGAACAATAGTAGTCATGTCAAGGATGTTTTTGTAGCAGGGCACAATAGAAGATTTATAATACTTAAACATTCATGAATAAAATAAACTGTAATATTCATATGTTGAAATACCATATAGCACTTAAGATGAACAGACAATTTATATATAGTGCATGGAAAGAATTGCAATACCTAGTGTTAAGAAATTCAAGATGCATAAAGAAAAATTATTTTGTGATATTTTAAGACAAAAATACAGAAAGAAATATAGTAACTCTTCTTAAATATAGCATGAAAGTATACAGTATATATACTGATTAATATTCTGCATCAATTTGTCTAGACAGATTATGCACCTATATATCTTATATATCTATATATGTGTGTCTGTGTATATATATATATATATATATATAGAGAGAGAGAGAGAGAGAGAGCATGCAAGAGAGAAGAAGAATGGAACAGGGTTAAGAAATAGAACCCTGACTAATATTGTACTGTTTAAGTCTCAAAGCATTCACAGGAAATATGTGAAGCCAAGTTCAGGTTGGTAGAAGGAGGGAGGGAGGCAAACTGTTTGAGGGCAGTAACAAAAACTGGCTTTCCCTATAATGTTTTATTAAAGTACATATATCATTATATGCAATTTTATATAAAAGTACATATTCATATCTCAGGCAAAAATGGCAAAAATGTTAATTAATTCTAGAAAGTAGGAATGTGAAAATGATTTCCATTATTCTCTCTACTTTTCTATACCTTTAAGCACAAAATAAATAAGCATTGCGTGACAGAGCAATTTTATCTGCATCATTACAATGGTGCTGCTTTGCATGGAGTCCTGATTCACGTAGCCTGTGTGAATACTGCCTCAGTGAAATGTCCCTCATGCTTCCCCACAATTGCACTTTAATTTCATTTCATTCAGCAACATTCAGCCTCCTAATGCAGTCACAGAGGGAACCGTGCCCTGGATTGAGAAAGAAAAAGACCTTGATAATGAAAAATAAGATGAAAGTGGAAGTGTTAGTCACTCAGTCAGGCCTGACTCTTTGTGACCATATGGACTGTAGCCCGCCAGGCTCCTCTGCCCGTGGAATTCTCCAGGCAAGAACACTGGAGTGGGTTGCCCTTCTCCAGGGGAATCTTCTCAACCCAGGGATTGAACCAGGGTCTCCTACAGATTGTTTACCATCTGAACTACCAGGGAAGCCCAAGTTTAAGGGCTTCAAATGAATAACTTTGGTTTATTCACCAACCTTAGCTTCTTCCCTCCTGATCTGTCTTCTTCACAGTCCAGCCACTAGGGTACCACAGGTCTCCAAGGCAATTATGAAGAGAGCATCGGCTGGGAGCTCAGCATTTCCTTGCTAATACAGATAGTGAGTTTTGCAACCCACAGATTTAACAGGCACAGAATTTTGAGCACTCACAGAGTTGCTCTAAGGGTGATGTCACCGTGCTCACTCTCAGAGAGAAACCTCTTCTTTCCTACGCAGCTAAACTTGTGTCTCAGATCACAGAATGCCACCTGGTCTGGGTCCACCTTCTAATAAAGTCACTGAAACCTCAGCCTCAGCCCAGCCAGGAGTCCTTCTCTCAGAAAGACTAGGCCTCCTTTTTCATCAGGTAAATTTATTTTTATGAGGCTCCAGGTTTGAGCAATTTTGATTGTTAACAGTCTGGTAGATGCAGGGCTGTGTGTTTTACTTACATAATTGTTGCATGATTTAAGATCCCTATAAGGCAAGCCTTCTCCACTTTAAGAAGAGGTGATTGCAGCACAAAGGTTAAATGGTTTATCCATAGACACATTACTTTTATTGATCCAATCTCTGATTTAAACTCAGAGCTGTCTGCTTCCGGGGCAACTGGGGTGGATCGAATAAGACAGTGAAGTACGGGGACAGGGAACTAACCTTCCCCATGAGCACATCAAAAATACACTGATACGTGAATGAACTTCCTCTGAAAACTAACTACGAACTGGCAGATAGGTTCCTGTAAAACCAAGGCTGTGAGTAAGATCCACACGTAACTGAGCTGGGCCCTGTGCCACTGGGAGGTGACTCGGCAAAAGGGAGATTCCACACAAAGACACCTACCCTGAGGAGTGACCACTAAGAATCACAGAGGAGGTGTCCTAGTCCTGGGGTCCTATGTCAGAGAAGATGAGCCCCATGGGTGACTAGAGGACTGCTGGTACTAACAGGAGGGCTGTGGGAAGCTTGGGTTTTGCTGAACATGAGTGCAGGATGCTGGCTTGTCCTATGCCCAAAGGGGTATAGAGTGCAGACAGGATCATGCTGATGGCTTCTGGGTTTCCTGTAACTGCCTCAGCATGTGCCCAGCGCCAAGCTGACTGAATCCCCCAGTGCTGCACTCTCCAAGTCACAGCATGGCACTGGACTGGGGCAGCCACAGCCAGGGAGACTTGGTCATGGGACTCAGAGATGACACAGTCCCAGGGCAAGGCCTGGGTGGGGTGGTTGGCAGCCACTGTTCAGCACATCAGAATAAACAGAGAGCGATGAAGCAGTGGCTCCCCCACANACTTTGTTTTCTATGATGACAAAACATAAAAACACGTTATGAAACTCTTAGAAGAATATGTAGAATATTTTTGCATCCTGTAAGGAAGGAAAGATAAACACACACACATTGATAAAACAAACAAGCCTGTATAACAGAGACATCAGAAACAACAAAATTAAAAATGCATTTGGAGACGGTATTTACAGCATATATAACAGTTATTATAAAAAACATACAAAGAACTCAACTTTCAACTTTAGAAGTCAACATATAGATTTTTCAAATATCATGTGAAAAAGCTGGTCATATGATATGAGAAGCAATTCACAAAGGAAGAAGCCAAATCATGAAAAGTAATGAAAGAAAATCTCAGTCTTGTGAGAAGAAAGCCAATTATTTTTTCAAGTTACTTTTTTATCATCCTTGGAGTAGCAAAATGCGTGGCACACCTAAAGCGGGCTAGGATCGTAAGCAAAAAGGAAGTCTGCCATCTACTAGAGGAAATATCCACTATGGAGAGCATCTGGTCTAGTAAATTTAAAAACTTGACTGTGCTTTCAATGACAACCCTTCAAGCCTACACTTAGTAAGTACTTTAGAGAACTCTTGCACGTGAACAATAGTAGTCATGTCAAGGATGTTTTTGTAGCAGGGCACAATAGAAGATTTATAATACTTAAACATTCATGAATAAAATAAACTGTAATATTCATATGTTGAAATACCATATAGCACTTAAGATGAACAGACAATTTATATATAGTGCATGGAAAGAATTGCAATACCTAGTGTTAAGAAATTCAAGATGCATAAAGAAAAATTATTTTGTGATATTTTAAGACAAAAATACAGAAAGAAATATAGTAACTCTTCTTAAATATAGCATGAAAGTATACAGTATATATACTGATTAATATTCTGCATCAATTTGTCTAGACAGATTATGCACCTATATATCTTATATATCTATATATGTGTGTCTGTGTATATATATATATATATATATATAGAGAGAGAGAGAGAGAGAGAGCATGCAAGAGAGAAGAAGAATGAAACAGGGTTAAGAAATAGAACCCTGACTAATATTGTACTGTTTAAGTCTCAAAGCATTCACAGGAAATATGTGAAGCCAAGTTCAGGTTGGTAGAAGGAGGGAGGGAGGCAAACTGTTTGAGGGCAGTAACAAAAACTGGCTTTCCCTATAATGTTTTATTAAAGTACATATATCATTATATGCAATTTTATATAAAAGTACATATTCATATCTCAGGCAAAAATGGCAAAAATGTTAATTAATTCTAGAAAGTAGGAATGTGAAAATGATTTCCATTATTCTCTCTACTTTTCTATACCTTTAAGCACAAAATAAATAAGCATTGCGTGACAGAGCAATTTTATCTGCATCATTACAATGGTGCTGCTTTGCATGGAGTCCTGATTCACGTAGCCTGTGTGAATACTGCCTCAGTGAAATGTCCCTCATGCTTCCCCACAATTGCACTTTAATTTCATTTCATTCAGCAACATTCAGCCTCCTAATGCAGTCACAGAGGGAACCGTGCCCTGGATTGAGAAAGAAAAAGACCTTGATAATGAAAAATAAGATGAAAGTGGAAGTGTTAGTCACTCAGTCAGGCCTGACTCTTTGTGACCATATGGACTGTAGCCCGCCAGGCTCCTCTGCCCGTGGAATTCTCCAGGCAAGAACACTGGAGTGGGTTGCCCTTCTCCAGGGGAATCTTCTCAACCCAGGGATTGAACCAGGGTCTCCTACAGATTGTTTACCATCTGAACTACCAGGGAAGCCCAAGTTTAAGGGCTTCAAATGAATAACTTTGGTTTATTCACCAACCTTAGCTTCTTCCCTCCTGATCTGTCTTCTTCACAGTCCAGCCACTAGGGTACCACAGGTCTCCAAGGCAATTATGAAGAGAGCATCGGCTGGGAGCTCAGCATTTCCTTGCTAATACAGATAGTGAGTTTTGCAACCCACAGATTTAACAGGCACAGAATTTTGAGCACTCACAGAGTTGCTCTAAGGGTGATGTCACCGTGCTCACTCTCAGAGAGAAACCTCTTCTTTCCTACGCAGCTAAACTTGTGTCTCAGATCACAGAATGCCACCTGGTCTGGGTCCACCTTCTAATAAAGTCACTGAAACCTCAGCCTCAGCCCAGCCAGGAGTCCTTCTCTCAGAAAGACTAGGCCTCCTTTTTCATCAGGTAAATTTATTTTTATGAGGCTCCAGGTTTGAGCAATTTTGATTGTTAACAGTCTGGTAGATGCAGGGCTGTGTGTTTTACTTACATAATTGTTGCATGATTTAAGATCCCTATAAGGCAAGCCTTCTCCACTTTAAGAAGAGGTGATTGCAGCACAAAGGTTAAATGGTTTATCCATAGACACATTACTTTTATTGATCCAATCTCTGATTTAAACTCAGAGCTGTCTGCTTCCGGGGCAACTGGGGTGGATCGAATAAGACAGTGAAGTACGGGGACAGGGAACTAACCTTCCCCACGAGCACATCAAAAATACACTGATACGTGAATGAACTTCCTCTGAAAACTAACTACGAACTGGCAGATAGGTTCCTGTAAAACCAAGGCTGTGAGTAAGATCCACACGTAACTGAGCTGGGCCCTGTGCCACTGGGAGGTGACTCGGCAAAAGGGAGATTCCACACAAAGACACCTACCCTGAGGAGTGACCACTAAGAATCACAGAGGAGGTGTCCTAGTCCTGGGGTCCTATGTCAGAGAAGATGAGCCCCATGGGTGACTAGAGGACTGCTGGTACTAACAGGAGGGCTGTGGGAAGCTTGGGTTTTGCTGAACATGAGTGCAGGATGCTGGCTTGTCCTATGCCCAAAGGGGTATAGAGTGCAGACAGGATCATGCTGATGGCTTCTGGGTTTCCTGTAACTGCCTCAGCATGTGCCCAGCGCCAAGCTGACTGAATCCCCCAGTGCTGCACTCTCCAAGTCACAGCATGGCACTGGACTGGGGCAGCCACAGCCAGGGAGACTTGGTCATGGGACTCAGAGATGACACAGTCCCAGGGCAAGGCCTGGGTGGGGTGGTTGGCAGCCACTGTTCAGCACATCAGAATAAACAGAGAGCGATGAAGCAGTGGCTCCCCCACAGCTCACAGCCTGATACACACGAGAGTTCACGGGGCCCCACCCAGCCTGCAGTGCAGCTCCACAGCAAGGCCCGTGGGGGACGTTGGGGGACGGGGTCGCTGTGTAGGACAAAGGGGACCCGCACTGGAGGCAGCCTCTGAGCAGAGCAAGGGCAACAATCACAGGCGCCTCCACAGGCAGCTCGTCACACACAGGCTGGACCTCTGTCTGCAGCTGTCACGAGCCACGAACTGGCATGGGCCTGCCTCGCTTCGGCACTCTCCATCTGTTGCAAGTGTCCCAGTGCTGGGAGAGGGGTAAGCACACATTTAAAGAAAACAGAGCAAGCTCGTGCCCTCAAGGCTTCTGCTCCAGCAACTTGGGATCAGACCTTGCTCCTGATGGGGTAGTGGCAGCCACTGAGAAGGGGGAAAGTACTGCCTCACACCTGACTCCAGTACTGCCATTCCATCCCAGTCTCATGCCAAGATGATAGTGGTCAACACACCCCGAGGAAAGATGTGACCTGCTTCCCTGCCAAATCCAGCGCTCCAAAGACACGGAGCACTTGCAGTCGGTACAGGGATGCCCTCAGACGAGAACATCCCTTCAAGACTGCAGTAGGTAGCTGCTCCACCTAAACCCCGAACTGTCAGAGAGGGTTAAACAAAACGCAAAGGAATGGGAACTGCTCTCAACTGAAAGAGCAAGAGCAAAATCGTGAAAAAATAATGAAAAGAAATTAAAAATTTATCACACAAAGAATTCAAAGCATTGGTAATAAAAATGTTAAGAGAATTAGGGAACAGAATAGATGAATATAGTGAGAATTATAACAAGGGACTAGAAAATATCAAAGGGACTCAATTAGGAATAAAGAATTCAATAACTGAAATTTAAAGAAAAACACACGCTTGAAGGAATGAATAGCACATTAGGTGATAGCGAAGCTTGCATAAGTGAAAAACAGAACAATGGAAATCACCCAATCATAACAGCAAAAAGAAAAATGAATTTAAAAAATTAAAACAGTGTGAGAGATCCCTGAAGTAATAATATTGAATATACCAACATTTGCACTATAGGGGTCTCAGAAGGCGAGAGGGAAGGGGATTCAAAAACACATTTGAGGATATTATGGTTAAAAACTTCCTAAGCTGAAGAAGGAAACAGATATTTTATCATAAAAAATTCAAATCATTTATAGTTATTTTCCAAACACTTGCTATAGAGGTCTATCAACAAATCCTTCCCTGTGCCTTTCACCTGCTTTCTGTTCTTCAATATTGTAAATCCCTGCATTGTTTTAGCATGTTCTATTCAGAACATTGAACAGAAGAACTCCTAAGGAATAGTTGACCCTTTTTATTCAATTTGTATCACTATGACTCCTGCAAATTGAGGTCCCCAGCAATACAAAGACTCTGAGGATAAAGACTGCCTGCTAAGTAGCTTCAGTCATGTCCATCTCTGCGACCCTATGGACTGTAGCCTGCCAGATTCCTCTGTCCATAGGATTCTCCAGGCAAGAATGATGAACTAGGTTGCCATGCCCTCCTCCAGAGGACCTTCCAAATTCAGGGATGGGGTCGAACCCATGTCTCTTATATAAGTTTCCTGCATTGCCAGGCAGGTTCTTTACCACTGTCACCACCTGGGAAGCCCAAGATAGAGATTAAAGTCCAGGAAGTTCACTAAGAAGTGTTCTTGGGATTGACATCTATGGAAGTAAAGGAAGCTAGCTGAAAGAGAGAAGTTGGGCAGTGGTGAAGTCTCAATCAAGACCTCAGCTTACTCCTTGAAGGGTTCTAAAGCTGATCTGGTGCTTCAGAGTTGTATAGATTTAGGACAAATGCCCCACTCCTTAAACCTCTGTGCAGATCAGTTATTCAGCGCTCCTGCAATGAGAAGGCATAATCTTGGGCAGTCAATTCTCCTCAGCCAAGGTAGTTCCTAAAAAGTGATAATGCTGAGCACTGTCTGGGCAGTTTCTTCCCTGCAGCTTGGGAAATAGGTCCTGCAGTCTTGTGGACCTATTTCAGTCTATATGGGGGTGTGTGTGTATTAGTTGCTGAGTTGTGTCCAACTCTTCATACTCCATGAGTTGTTGCCCACCAGGCTCCTCTGTGCATGGAATTCTTCAGGCAAGAATACTGGAGTGGGTAGTCATTCCTTTCTCCAAGGGATCTTCCTGACACAAAAATCAAACCCAGTTCTCCTACATTACAAGCATATTCTTTATAGTCTGAGCCACCAGGGAAGCCCTGGTCTATATGAGCAGAACATCATAATGTCCACTTCAATGACATTATTTACAGAGTTCAGCACTTCTGAGGGTACAGTTGACCCTTAAGCACATCGGTTTGGACTGGGCAGGTCCACTGATAGAGGGATTTTTTTTCCATAAGTAGGTGCTACATGATTCAAGGTTGGTTGAATTCAAGGATACTGATGGAGGTCGGTTGTAAAGTTAAAGGCAGATTTCCCCTTCTGTGAAATGTCAGTGTCCCTAACTCTAGAGCTGTTCAAGGGTCAATTGTGCTTAGGAGATAGAGTCGGGGAGAAGCTACTCTGAAAGTTTAAAAAATTCAGAAACAGTTACAGATTCAATTAAATTTTGTATTTCTTCTTGTTTAAAAACAAGGAATTGTGAGTGGACTAGGTTGAGGTCAGTGGATTATTTTTGGACTAACAGTTCGTGTTGAAGGTAGAAAAGTCCCAAGACAGGGATTGACTTTTAGTTAATAAATAAATGGTTCTAGGAAGTCAATTAATCCCTTGGACTTCTAGTTTCACAAAGCAACAGTCTCCCACATCATGGGCTTAAAGTTTAGGAGAGAGCCTACGTAGAATTCATCACTGTGTGAAGGAAGATGGCTTAGTAACAGTGATCTTAATGACCTAAGTAACAGTGATCTCCCAGTTAATCCTGGGAGTTACTGTATTAGTCTGAGTTCTCTAGTGAAAGATAACCAATAGGATATACATATCATTATTATTATAAAGAGAAAGAGCAAGAAAATTTATCATGAGATACTGGCTTGGGAAATTATAGAGGCTGAGAAGTCCCAAGAATAGCAAGCTGGAGAGCCACAGAAGCTGACAATGCAGTTCTATTCTGCATCTTAAGGCCTGAGAACCAGTAGAGCTGATGGTACAAGTTCTAGTCTAAAAGCCAGCAGGCTCAAAACCAAAGAAGGTCCAATGTTTCCATTCAAAAGTAAGAAAAGACCAATGTCCAAGCTGAAAACAGTCAGGCAGTAGGGTTTCCTTCTTCTCAGCCTTTTTGTTCTATTCAGGCCCACTCAAGTTGGGGAGAAAAATCCACTTTACCTGTTTTTCTGATCTAAATGTTTATCTCACTCAGAAGTACCCTCATAAACACATTCCAGAATAATGCTTGACCAAATGTCTGGGCACCCCATCACCCAATCAAACACATACAATTAGCCATCACACACAGGTTACTCCAAATTGAAACACTGTATTATAATATGAAATCCTTCAGTAGATCACACTGCAGCAGAAATCAGAAATATGTATCTAACTGATTGATCTAATCTCCATGACCTGTTGTCACTGAACTCTGAATTCACCTGACAATCATCCTTCTCTGTTCAAATCACCATATTTGGGGGTAGTTGTATAAGACAAATCCTTGCTCCATTATTATTCTTTTGAAATAATATAATAACTTACCCAATATCCTGCTGTTGCTCAGTCAAGTCTGACTCTTTGCGACCCCATGAACTACAGCTCATCAGGCTCCTCTGTCCATGGGATTTTCCAGGCAAAAATACTGGAGTGGGTTGACATTTCCTTCTCCAGGGATCTTCCCTATACAGGGATCAAACCCATGTCTCTTGCAAGTCTCCTGCATTGCAGGCAGATTCTTTAGCACTGAGCTACCAGGGAAACCCATAATTTCCTGCTAATAAAGCCCATGGGACCAGAAATTAACCTTATTATTAATTTCTAGTCCCAAGGGGCTTTTGGAGAGGAAAGGGTTCTTCAAACCCTAAGGGTAAATTAGAAGACAAACAGAAATTCCTCAAGTTAGAGCATTAAAAATACCAAAACCAGACAAGGATGCCACAAAAAAAGAAAACTATAGGCCAATATCACTGATGAACATAGATGCAAAAATTCTTAACAAAATCCTAGCAATCAGAATCCAACAACACATTAAAAAGATCATACACCATGACCAAGTGGGCTTTATCCCAGGGATGCAAGGATTCTTCAATATCCGCAAATCAATCAACGTAATTTACCACATTAATAAACTGAAAAATAAAAGTCATATGATTATCTCAATAGATGCAGAGAAGGCCTTTGACAAAATTCAACATCCATTTATGATAAAAGCTCTCCAGAAAGCAGGAATAGAAGGAATGTACCTCAACATAATAAAAGCTATATATGACAAACCCACAGCAAACATTATCCTCAACGGTGAAAAACTAAAAGCATTTCCCCTAAAGTCAGGAACAAGACAAGGGTGCCCACTTTCACC
>SJYW01014715.1:29765-48131 GCA_006410735.1 Raphicerus campestris | reverse complement strand
ATATTTTATCATAAAAAATTCAAATCATTTATAGTTATTTTCCAAACACTTGCTATAGAGGTCTATCAACAAATCCTTCCCTGTGCCTTTCACCTGCTTTCTGTTCTTCAATATTGTAAATCCCTGCATTGTTTTAGCATGTTCTATTCAGAACATTGAACAGAAGAACTCCTAAGGAATAGTTGACCCTTTTTATTCAATTTGTATCACTATGACTCCTGCAAATTGAGGTCCCCAGCAATACAAAGACTCTGAGGATAGAAACTGCCTGCTAAGTAGCTTCAGTCAGTCCATCTCTGCGACCCTATGGACTGTAGCCTGCCAGATTCCTCTGTCCATAGGATTCTCCAGGCAAGAATGATGAACTAGGTTGCCATGCCCTCCTCCAGAGGACCTTCCAAATTCAGGGATGGGGTCGAACCCATGTCTCTTATATAAGTTTCCTGCATTGCCAGGCAGGTTCTTTACCACTGTCACCACCTGGGAAGCCCAAGATAGAGATTAAAGTCCAGGAAGTTCACTAAGAAGTGTTCTTGGGATTGACATCTATGGAAGTAAAGGAAGCTAGCTGAAAGAGAGAAGTTGGGCAGTGGTGAAGTCTCAATCAAGACCTCAGCTTACTCCTTGAAGGGTTCTAAAGCTGATTTGGTGCTTCAGAGTTGTATAGATTTAGGACAAATGCCCCACTCCTTAAACCTCTGTGCAGATCAGTTATTCAGTGCTCCTGCAATGAGAAGGCATAATCTTGGGCAATCAATTCTCCTCAGCCAAGGTAGTTCCTGAAAAGTGATAATGCTGAGCACTGTCTGGGCAGTTTCTTCCCTGCAGCCTGGGAAATAGGTCCTGCAGTCTTGTGGACCTATTTCAGTCTATATGGGGGTGTGTGTGTATTAGTTGCTGAGTTGTGTCCAACTCTTCATACTCCATGAATTGTAGCCCACCAGGCTCCTCTGTGCATGGAATTCTTCAGGCAAGAATACTGGAGTGGATAGTCATTCCTTTCTCCAAGGGATCTTCCTGACACAAAGATCAAACCCAGGTCTCCTACATTACAAGCATATTCTTTATAGTCTGAGCCACCAGGGAAGCCCTGGTCTATATGAGCAGAACATCATAATGTCCACTTCAATGACATTATTTACAGAGTTCAGCACTTCTGAGGGTACAGTTGACCCTTAAGCACATCGGTTTGGACTGGGCAGGTCCACTGATAGAGGGATTTTTTTTCCATAAGTAGGTGCTACATGATTCAAGGTTGGTTGAATTCAAGGATACTGATGGAGGTCGGTTGTAAAGTTAAAGGCAGATTTCCCCCTCTGTGAAATGTCAGTGTCCCTAACTCTAGAGCTGTTCAAGGGTCAATTGTGCTTAGGAGATAGAGTCGGGGAGAAGCTACTCTGAAAGTTTAAAAAATTCAGAAACAGTTACAGATTCAATTAAATTTTGTATTTCTTCTTGTTTAAAAACAAGGAATTGTGAGTGGACTAGGTTGAGGTCAGTGGATTATTTTTGGACTAACAGTTCGTGTTGAAGGTAGAAAAGTCCCAAGACAGGGATTGACTTTTAGTTAATAAATAAATGGTTCTAGGAAGTCAATTAATCCCTTGGACTTCTAGTTTCACAAAGCAACAGTCTCCCACATCATGGGCTTAAAGTTTAGGAGAGAGCCTACGTAGAATTCATCACTGTGTGAAGGAAGATGGCTTAGTAACAGTGATCTTAATGACCTAAGTAACAGTGATCTCCCAGTTAATCCTGGGAGTTACTGTATTAGTCTGAGTTCTCTAGTGAAAGATAACCAATAGGATATACATATCATTATTATTATAAAGAGAAAGAGCAAGAAAATTTATCATGAGATATTGGCTTGGGAAATTATAGAGGCTGAGAAGTCCCAAGAATAGCAAGCTGGAGAGCCACAGAAGCTGACAATGCAGTTCTATTCTGCATCTTAAGGCCTGAGAACCAGTAGAGCTGATGGTACAAGTTCTAGTCTAAAAGCCAGCAGGCTCAAAACCAAAGAAGGTCCAATGTTTCCATTCAAAAGTAAGAAAAGACCAATGTCCAAGCTGAAAACAGTCAGGCAGTAGGGTTTCCTTCTTCTCAGCCTTTTTGTTCTATTCAGGCCCACTCAAGTTGGGGAGAAAAATCCACTTTACCTGTTTTTCTGATCTAAATGTTTATCTCACTCAGAAGTACCCTCATAAACACATTCCAGAATAATGCTTGACCAAATGTCTGGGCACCCCATCACCCAATCANTACCTTGGTACCCCTCCACCCCTCCACTCCTGGTAGGTTGTGGCTCAGGACACTCTATATATACTCTACACTGACAATCTGCTAAAGCAAAAGGGAAATCAACATTCTCCAGATGATTTTTAAAGGACACAGGATCTCATAGCATATTATTGAAAATGTCCAAGATATAATTCAAAATTATTCATCACAAAAAGAACAAGCAAAACCTAACATTCATCAGATGCAAAGTATGAAATCAACAAATGTTAGAATGTGAACCAAAGACTTTAAAGAAGCTCTCATAACCATATTGCAAGATATAAGGACAAGCACTCTTGGACAGAATGGAAAGATAGAACTTCTCAACAAAGAATTTATAGCTATAAAAAGAGTCAACTTTGAGAACCATAATATAAATTTTAAAATTCTTCATAATGCCTCAATATAAAAATGGAAATACCAGAAGGAAAGAGTCAGTGAACGTGAAGACAGATTAAGAGAAATTTTCTAATCTAAACAACAGAGAAAAAGGACAGGAAAAAAATAGGGAGACTCAGAGACCTCCCATCATTTTCATGGCAAATAGATGGGGGAAAATGGAAACATTTTATTTTGGGAGCTCGAAGACCCTGATGCTGGGAAAGATTGAGGGTAGGAGGAGAAGGGGATGACAGAGGATGAGATGGTTGGATGGCATCACTGACAATGGACATGGGTTTGGGTGGACTCCGGCAGTTGGTGATGGACAGGGAGGCCTAGCATACTGCAGTTCATGGGGTCACAAAGAGTCAGACATGACTGAGTGACTAAACTGAACTAAAAATCACTGCTGACAGTGACTGCAGCCACAAAATTTGCTCCTTGGATGAAAAGCTATGACAAACCTAGATGCCACATTAAAAAGCAGAGATATCACTTTGCTTACAAAGGTCTGTATAGTCAAAGTTATGGTTTTTCCAGTAGTCATGTAAAGATTTGAGAGCTGGACCATAAGAAAGGCTGAGAACCAAGGAACTGATGCTTTTGAACTGTGGTGCTGAAAAAGACTCTTGAGAGTCCCTTGGACAGCAAGGAAATCAAACCAGATTTCCTAAAGGAAATCAACCTTGAAGAGGAAATCAACCAGAATGAGAAGAAAGAAGTTGCTTACAAATACGGAAAGATAGAAAGTGAAAATGAACCCTGTAGTTGTGTATTAGAAATGGAAGCATCAGTAAAAATTTAGAGTTTTATCATAGATGACTCATAAGTATGGAAATAAGTGTGTTTGTGTGTGGGTTTGTGTATTTCCTGGTTCCATCTGTGAGAAAGGACTGAGCAGTGAGGACAGCCTAGTAATGATGACTACAGACAGCACGCAGTTCTTCGTTTTCAAATGCCATTCTTCTATACATAGATCCTGTGATCCTTAGAAATCACTAATTTCAGATTGGGCTAGAAAAGTTCAAATGAATCTGAAATACCTTTTTGTGCCAGAAAGTAAGGAAATGCTCAAAGAATAGTTGGGTATGTCAACACAACACAGAAGCCTGATTGAAGGTGTGCCCACTGGCCAAATTAGGGGAAATGATTAACAAAATAGTAGTTACAGATTATTACTTATTGGATAAAACAAAATTCTAAGACTCTGTGGAAACACAAATGAATGCAAACATTTTGTATTTTAACAACAACTACATAAACAAGTTAGATGGAAGGAAAATCTATTTTTTCACTAGAATGTGAAATGTGAACTAATAAATATAGAAGGATAATGAAATTAGAAAATTGCCACTTGATAACAAATATATAATTTAGTGAATCATAAATAGATTCTAAAACCTATGGGTAAAAGTATGATGAGAATTTAAATATTTACATATTTTTAAATTATATTAATTACAAATTGAAAAAATAATCACTTTAATTGAGAAATCTGGAAAACACATGCATTTCCCAAGTATCGAAGTTATTATCAGTAATGGGACAAGATAACCATATGTTCTCACTGGTGTAACACAATGAAAAGTATATTTACTACATCACTGCTATAAAATTTCTGCCCCAGATGTATAATTTTAATCTCAGTTCAGTTGAGTTCACTCACTCAATTGTGTCCGACTCTTTGCAACCCCATGGACTGCAGCATGCCAGGCTTCCCCGTCCATCACCAACTCCCAAAGCTTGCTCAAACTCATGTCCATTGAGTCAGTGATGTCATCCAACCATCTCATCCTCTGTCATCCCCTTCTCCTCCTGCCTTCAATCTTTCCCAGCATCAGGGTCTTTTCTAGTGAGTCAGTTCTTTGCATCAGGTAGCCAAATTATTGGAGTTTCAGCTTCAGTATCAGTCCTTCCAACGAATACTCAGGACTGATTTCATTTAGGATTGACTGGTTTGATTTACTTGCATTCCAAGAGACTCTCAGGAGTCTTGTCAATACTACAGTTCAAAAGCATCCACTCTTCGGCGCTCAGCGTTCTTTGTATTCCAACTCTCACATCCATACATGATTACTGGAGAAACCATAGCTTTGACTCTGCAGACCTTTGTTGGCAAAGTAATGTCTCTTCTCTTTAATATGCTGTCTAGGTTGGTCACAGCTTTTCTTCCAAGGAGCAACTGTCTTTTATTTCATGGCTGCATGTGATTTTGGAGCCCCCCAAAATAAAGTCTCTCACTGTTTCCATTGTTTCCCCATCTATTTGTCATGAAGTGAAGGGGGTGGATGCCATGATCTTAGTTTTCTGAATGTTGAGTTTTAAGCCAACTTTTTCACTCTCCTCTTTCACTTTCACCAAGAGGCTCTTTAATCCTTCTTCACTTTCTACCATAAAGGTGGCGTCATCCATGTATCTGAGGCTATTGATATTTCTCCAGAAAATCTTGACTCCAGCTTGTGCTTCATACAGCCTGGTATTTTGCATGATGTACTCTGCATATAAGTTAAATAAGCATGGTGACAATATACAGCCTTGATGTATTCCTTTCCCAATGTGAAACCAGTCTGTTGTTCTATGACCAGTTCTAACTATTGCCTCTTGACCTGTATACAGATTTCTCAGGTCAAGTGGTCTGGTATTCCCATCTCTTTAAAAATTTTCCATAGTTTGTTGTGATCCACACAGTCAAAGGCTTTGACATAGTCAATAAAAGAAAAGTAGATGTTTTTTTGGAACTCTCTTGCTTTTTCAATAATATGACAGAAGTTGGCAATTTGATCTCTGGTTCCTCTGCTTTTTCTAAATCCATCTGGAACATCTGGAAGTTCACAGTTCACATACTGTTGAAGCCTGGCTTGGAGGATTTTGAGCATTACTTTGCTAGCATGTGAGATGAGTGCAATTGTGCGGTTGTTTGATTATTCTTTGCCATTGACTTTCTTTGGGATTGAAATGAAAACTGATCTTTTCCAGTCCTGTGGCCACTGTTGAGTTTTCCAAATGTGCTGGCATATTGAGTACAGCATTTCACAGCATCATCTTTTAGGATTTGAAATATTGCACCACCTCCACTAGCTTTGTTTGTAGTGATGCTTCCTAAGGCCCACTTGACTTTGCATTCCAGGATGTCTGGCTCTAGATGAGTGATCACACCATTGTGGTTATCTGGATCATAATTTTAATCTACTCAAGAAGAAATAACCAGATGAAAATAAAAGAAATTCCTCTAAATACATGGCTTGAATTTTTTAAAGTGCAAACCTCATGGAAGTCAAGGGAAAACTAAGCAACTATTTTTTCCATTTCCAATCCATATGGACTTGACAACTAAATGCAGCATGCAATCCTGGAGTGACCTCGGGACTGGAGAAACAGCTATTTAATCTACCCCTGCCTTTGACTATAAAGTATATTATTAGACCTGTTGCTGAGAGTTGAGCAAGGGGAATGGAAAATTATAATAATAACCACCAATGTGAATTTTGAAAACTTTAAATTGTACTATGATTCTGAAAGAGAATCATCTTGATTTTCAAGGAAATATGTGCTGAAGTATTTAAAGAAAAGTGGCATTATATCAACCATGCATTATCAAATACCAAATAGAAAATGTAATAAATAAAAATATACCACTTACGATGCAACAAACTCTGAGATATGAAGGAATAAACATGTATGTGTTATAAAATGGTATAGAATTAGAAAAGCACATCTGAATGAATAGGTAGATTTACTGTTTTCATGGATAGAAAAATTAATACTCTAAAATTTTCAACTCTGACTAAAGTAATATCTAATACCAATAGAGTTCAATGCACTTCAATGGTACTGTTTGTAACGTTAGACAAACTTGCACTAAAATCAATTTATACTAATAAATAGGAAAAGAACCAGATAACCTAAAAAGAATGGAAAAGGACTGGATCTTCCTTCACAACTATTGCTGTGAAGTCGCTCAGTCGTGTCCAACTCTCTGCGACCCCGTGGACTGTAGCCCGCCAGGCTTCTCTGTCCATGGGATTCTCCAAGCAAGAATACTGGAGTGGGTTGCCATTTCCTTCTCCAGGGGATCTTCCCAACCCAGGGACTGAACTCAGGTCTCCTGCATTGCAGGCAGATGCTTTATCCTCTGAGCCACCAGGGAAGCCCCTTCACAACTGTTAGCATCATAATTAAGTAAAATAGTGGGGTATTAACACAATAAATTAAAAAAAAAAAACAGATTGAATTAGGGCTGCCATGACAAAATACCATACTTGGTGATTTACACAACAGATTCATTTTCTCACAGTTCTGGAGATCAAAAGTTCCAGATCAGGGTGCCAGCTGATTCTGTTCCTGGTGAGCGATGACTTCCTGGCTTGCAGATGCCCACCTGCTTAATGCATACCCAAATGGCCTTTCCTCTGCAGCATCTGTGGAGGGGAAAAGGGAGCAAGTGAACTCTGGTGTCTCTCCTTCTTCTAAGGGCACCAGTTCTACGGATTCCATGGACAGAGGAGCCTGGCAGCCTCCAGTCCATGGGATCACAAAAAATCGGACAGGACCGAGGGACTAACACTTCCACTTGTAGTTCTACTGAATTATGGCCCCAACCTTACAATCTCACTTAACTTTGATTTCTTCTATGTCCCTATATATAGTCACATAGAGATTCCTTCACCCTTGATGTTCAGTCAGTTCCCTCTTCCTCCACCATTAATATCAAATCAAGCCCCCCTTCCTTCCCACCTGTGACACCTAACGAAGTCCTTTGTAGTAATTTTTCTTTCTCTCCCATCATGCTGCCATGTCTCAAATCCCTAGTGGTCTCTATTGTTATTTGGAGCTTCCCAGGTGGCTCAGTGCTAAAGAACATGCCTGCCAATGCAGGAGGCGTGGGTTCGATCCCTGGGTCTGGAAGACCCCTTGGAGAAGGAAATGACAACCTGCTCTAGTATTCCTGTCTGAAAAATCTCATAGACAGAGGAGCCTGGGGGGCTACAGTCTATGGGGTCACAAGAGTCAGGCATAACTTAGTGGCTAAACCACCACCATCACATTGTATTTGGAGTTTAGTGTCTCTCTCCTACTGCAATAGTTTATTCCCTATTTTATTCAATAAAATCTGTCTTGCTGCTTTTAACAAATGTCAAGTGACTTTCAGATTTAAATGGAAACTTGAATCTTTGGGGAAATGGAATATTAAAAACAAAAACGGGAGGTAGGCAGAAAACTGACTTTATACATTCATACAATGAGTAATGATGATGAGAATAAAAATGAAATTAAAACCCTATTTTGTATCAAAGGTTAAAATGTTATTTTATACTCTGAAAGTGTGAAAGTGTTAGTCACTCAGTCATGTCCTACTCTTTGCGACCCCATGGACTGTAGCCTGCCAGGCTCCTCTGTCCACCAAATTCTCCAGGTAAGAATACTGAAGTAGGTTGCCATTCCCTTCTCTAGGGATCTTCCCAACCCAGGGATTAAATCCAGGTCTCGTGAATTGCAGACGGATTCTTTCCCATCTGAGCCACCAGGGAAGTCATTTTATACTACAGATTAAAAATAAATTTCAAATGAATTAAAAAGACAAAATTCAGTGTTAATTAAAACTTATTTTAATAAAGAGCACTAGTTTGGGTATTAGGAACCTTGAGAGGCTACAATACTTTGGAGAATGTAAAGCCCTGGATTAACCATTAGCCTTTGCTTGAATAGATAAGAAGATCAGTGATTATTTACATAATAGTTACCATGAAATATATTGTAACTTATTATCATAAAATTTACCTTCTGCCTAAGCCTGTTTCTTAAAAGAGGGAAATCATTTTCCTAAAATTATAAAGTTTGTTTTTAAAAATCCAAAGACTTGACTTCTGACTTTGCAATTATGGTATTTAATGTAAGAAATTAGGTATCAGAATGTTTGTTAAGAAAAACATGTCTCTCCACATAGAATTGTAAATTATTTTCCAAGGGAGCTTACTCTTACACATTTTGTGATTATAAGTCTGCTCTTTATACAATCACATATTGATAAGAATACCTCAACAATATAAAAAATACTGTAGGTGCTTGTACAATTAAGAGTATGTAAAATCATTTTTCCTTTTAAAAATCATTTAAATTCTAAAAGATTACTCCAAAACACAACGTAGACACTTTGTTTTCTATGATGACAAAACATAAAAACACGTTATGAAACTCTTAGAAGAATATGTAGAATATTTTTGCATCCTGTAAGGAAGGAAAGATAAACACACACACATTGATAAAACAAACAAGCCTGTATAACAGAGACATCAGAAACAACAAAATTAAAAATGCATTTGGAGACGGTATTTACAGCATATATAACAGTTATTATAAAAAACATACAAAGAACTCAACTTTCAACTTTAGAAGTCAACATATAGATTTTTCAAATATCATGTGAAAAAGCTGGTCATATGATATGAGAAGCAATTCACAAAGGAAGAAGCCAAATCATGAAAAGTAATGAAAGAAAATCTCAGTCTTGTGAGAAGAAAGCCAATTATTTTTTCAAGTTACTTTTTTATCATCCTTGGAGTAGCAAAATGCGTGGCACACCTAAAGCGGGCTAGGATCGTAAGCAAAAAGGAAGTCTGCCATCTACTAGAGGAAATATCCACTATGGAGAGCATCTGGTCTAGTAAATTTAAAAACTTGACTGTGCTTTCAATGACAACCCTTCAAGCCTACACTTAGTAAGTACTTTAGAGAACTCTTGCACGTGAACAATAGTAGTCATGTCAAGGATGTTTTTGTAGCAGGGCACAATAGAAGATTTATAATACTTAAACATTCATGAATAAAATAAACTGTAATATTCATATGTTGAAATACCATATAGCACTTAAGATGAACAGACAATTTATATATAGTGCATGGAAAGAATTGCAATACCTAGTGTTAAGAAATTCAAGATGCATAAAGAAAAATTATTTTGTGATATTTTAAGACAAAAATACAGAAAGAAATATAGTAACTCTTCTTAAATATAGCATGAAAGTATACAGTATATATACTGATTAATATTCTGCATCAATTTGTCTAGACAGATTATGCACCTATATATCTTATATATCTATATATGTGTGTCTGTGTATATATATATATATATATATATAGAGAGAGAGAGAGAGAGAGAGCATGCAAGAGAGAAGAAGAATGAAACAGGGTTAAGAAATAGAACCCTGACTAATATTGTACTGTTTAAGTCTCAAAGCATTCACAGGAAATATGTGAAGCCAAGTTCAGGTTGGTAGAAGGAGGGAGGGAGGCAAACTGTTTGAGGGCAGTAACAAAAACTGGCTTTCCCTATAATGTTTTATTAAAGTACATATATCATTATATGCAATTTTATATAAAAGTACATATTCATATCTCAGGCAAAAATGGCAAAAATGTTAATTAATTCTAGAAAGTAGGAATGTGAAAATGATTTCCATTATTCTCTCTACTTTTCTATACCTTTAAGCACAAAATAAATAAGCATTGCGTGACAGAGCAATTTTATCTGCATCATTACAATGGTGCTGCTTTGCATGGAGTCCTGATTCACGTAGCCTGTGTGAATACTGCCTCAGTGAAATGTCCCTCATGCTTCCCCACAATTGCACTTTAATTTCATTTCATTCAGCAACATTCAGCCTCCTAATGCAGTCACAGAGGGAACCGTGCCCTGGATTGAGAAAGAAAAAGACCTTGATAATGAAAAATAAGATGAAAGTGGAAGTGTTAGTCACTCAGTCAGGCCTGACTCTTTGTGACCATATGGACTGTAGCCCGCCAGGCTCCTCTGCCCGTGGAATTCTCCAGGCAAGAACACTGGAGTGGGTTGCCCTTCTCCAGGGGAATCTTCTCAACCCAGGGATTGAACCAGGGTCTCCTACAGATTGTTTACCATCTGAACTACCAGGGAAGCCCAAGTTTAAGGGCTTCAAATGAATAACTTTGGTTTATTCACCAACCTTAGCTTCTTCCCTCCTGATCTGTCTTCTTCACAGTCCAGCCACTAGGGTACCACAGGTCTCCAAGGCAATTATGAAGAGAGCATCGGCTGGGAGCTCAGCATTTCCTTGCTAATACAGATAGTGAGTTTTGCAACCCACAGATTTAACAGGCACAGAATTTTGAGCACTCACAGAGTTGCTCTAAGGGTGATGTCACCGTGCTCACTCTCAGAGAGAAACCTCTTCTTTCCTACGCAGCTAAACTTGTGTCTCAGATCACAGAATGCCACCTGGTCTGGGTCCACCTTCTAATAAAGTCACTGAAACCTCAGCCTCAGCCCAGCCAGGAGTCCTTCTCTCAGAAAGACTAGGCCTCCTTTTTCATCAGGTAAATTTATTTTTATGAGGCTCCAGGTTTGAGCAATTTTGATTGTTAACAGTCTGGTAGATGCAGGGCTGTGTGTTTTACTTACATAATTGTTGCATGATTTAAGATCCCTATAAGGCAAGCCTTCTCCACTTTAAGAAGAGGTGATTGCAGCACAAAGGTTAAATGGTTTATCCATAGACACATTACTTTTATTGATCCAATCTCTGATTTAAACTCAGAGCTGTCTGCTTCCGGGGCAACTGGGGTGGATCGAATAAGACAGTGAAGTACGGGGACAGGGAACTAACCTTCCCCACGAGCACATCAAAAATACACTGATACGTGAATGAACTTCCTCTGAAAACTAACTACGAACTGGCAGATAGGTTCCTGTAAAACCAAGGCTGTGAGTAAGATCCACACGTAACTGAGCTGGGCCCTGTGCCACTGGGAGGTGACTCGGCAAAAGGGAGATTCCACACAAAGACACCTACCCTGAGGAGTGACCACTAAGAATCACAGAGGAGGTGTCCTAGTCCTGGGGTCCTATGTCAGAGAAGATGAGCCCCATGGGTGACTAGAGGACTGCTGGTACTAACAGGAGGGCTGTGGGAAGCTTGGGTTTTGCTGAACATGAGTGCAGGATGCTGGCTTGTCCTATGCCCAAAGGGGTATAGAGTGCAGACAGGATCATGCTGATGGCTTCTGGGTTTCCTGTAACTGCCTCAGCATGTGCCCAGCGCCAAGCTGACTGAATCCCCCAGTGCTGCACTCTCCAAGTCACAGCATGGCACTGGACTGGGGCAGCCACAGCCAGGGAGACTTGGTCATGGGACTCAGAGATGACACAGTCCCAGGGCAAGGCCTGGGTGGGGTGGTTGGCAGCCACTGTTCAGCACATCAGAATAAACAGAGAGCGATGAAGCAGTGGCTCCCCCACAGCTCACAGCCTGATACACACGAGAGTTCACGGGGCCCCACCCAGCCTGCAGTGCAGCTCCACAGCAAGGCCCGTGGGGGACGTTGGGGGACGGGGTCGCTGTGTAGGACAAAGGGGACCCGCACTGGAGGCAGCCTCTGAGCAGAGCAAGGGCAACAATCACAGGCGCCTCCACAGGCAGCTCGTCACACACAGGCTGGACCTCTGTCTGCAGCTGTCACGAGCCACGAACTGGCATGGGCCTGCCTCGCTTCGGCACTCTCCATCTGTTGCAAGTGTCCCAGTGCTGGGAGAGGGGTAAGCACACATTTAAAGAAAACAGAGCAAGCTCGTGCCCTCAAGGCTTCTGCTCCAGCAACTTGGGATCAGACCTTGCTCCTGATGGGGTAGTGGCAGCCACTGAGAAGGGGGAAAGTACTGCCTCACACCTGACTCCAGTACTGCCATTCCATCCCAGTCTCATGCCAAGATGATAGTGGTCAACACACCCCGAGGAAAGATGTGACCTGCTTCCCTGCCAAATCCAGCGCTCCAAAGACACGGAGCACTTGCAGTCGGTACAGGGATGCCCTCAGACGAGAACATCCCTTCAAGACTGCAGTAGGTAGCTGCTCCACCTAAACCCCGAACTGTCAGAGAGGGTTAAACAAAATGCAAAGGAATGGGAACTGCTCTCAACTGAAAGAGCAAGAGCAAAATCGTGAAAAAATAATGAAAAGAAATTAAAAATTTATCACACAAAGAATTCAAAGCATTGGTAATAAAAATGTTAAGAGAATTAGGGAACAGAATAGATGAATATAGTGAGAATTATAACAAGGGACTAGAAAATATCAAAGGGGCTCAATTAGGAATAAAGAATTCAATAACAGAAATTTAAAGAAAAACACACGCTTGAAGGAATGAATAGCACATTAGGTGATAGCGAAGCTTGCATAAGTGAAAAACAGAACAATGGAAATCACCCAATCATAACAGCAAAAAGAAAAATGAATTTAAAAAATTAAAACAGTGTGAGAGATCCCTGAAGTAATAATATTGAATATACCAACATTTGCACTATAGGGGTCTCAGAAGGCGAGAGGGAAGGGGATTCAAAAACACATTTGAGGATATTATGGTTAAAAACTTCCTAAGCTGAAGAAGGAAACACATATTTTATCATAAAAAATTCAAATCATTTATAGTTATTTTCCAAACACTTGCTATAGAGGTCTATCAACAAATCCTTCCCTGTGCCTTTCACCTGCTTTCTGTTCTTCAATATTGTAAATCCCTGCATTGTTTTAGCATGTTCTATTCAGAACATTGAACAGAAGAACTCCTAAGGAATAGTTGACCCTTTTTATTCAATTTGTATCACTATGACTCCTGCAAATTGAGGTCCCCAGCAATACAAAGACTCTGAGGATAGAAACTGCCTGCTAAGTAGCTTCAGTCAGTCCATCTCTGCGACCCTATGGACTGTAGCCTGCCAGATTCCTCTGTCCATAGGATTCTCCAGGCAAGAATGATGAACTAGGTTGCCATGCCCTCCTCCAGAGGACCTTCCAAATTCAGGGATGGGGTCGAACCCATGTCTCTTATATAAGTTTCCTGCATTGCCAGGCAGGTTCTTTACCACTGTCACCACCTGGGAAGCCCAAGATAGAGATTAAAGTCCAGGAAGTTCACTAAGAAGTGTTCTTGGGATTGACATCTATGGAAGTAAAGGAAGCTAGCTGAAAGAGAGAAGTTGGGCAGTGGTGAAGTCTCAATCAAGACCTCAGCTTACTCCTTGAAGGGTTCTAAAGCTGATTTGGTGCTTCAGAGTTGTATAGATTTAGGACAAATGCCCCACTCCTTAAACCTCTGTGCAGATCAGTTATTCAGTGCTCCTGCAATGAGAAGGCATAATCTTGGGCAGTCAATTCTCCTCAGCCAAGGTAGTTCCTAAAAAGTGATAATGCTGAGCACTGTCTGGGCAGTTTCTTCCCTGCAGCCTGGGAAATAGGTCCTGCAGTCTTGTGGACCTATTTCAGTCTATATGGGGGTGTGTGTGTATTAGTTGCTGAGTTGTGTCCAACTCTTCATACTCCATGAATTGTAGCCCACCAGGCTCCTCTGTGCATGGAATTCTTCAGGCAAGAATACTGGAGTGGATAGTCATTCCTTTCTCCAAGGGATCTTCCTGACACAAAGATCAAACCCAGGTCTCCTACATTACAAGCATATTCTTTATAGTCTGAGCCACCAGGGAAGCCCTGGTCTATATGAGCAGAACATCATAATGTCCACTTCAATGACATTATTTACAGAGTTCAGCACTTCTGAGGGTACAGTTGACCCTTAAGCACATCGGTTTGGACTGGGCAGGTCCACTGATAGAGGGATTTTTTTTCCATAAGTAGGTGCTACATGATTCAAGGTTGGTTGAATTCAAGGATACTGATGGAGGTCGGTTGTAAAGTTAAAGGCAGATTTCCCCTTCTGTGAAATGTCAGTGTCCCTAACTCTAGAGCTGTTCAAGGGTCAATTGTGCTTAGGAGATAGAGTCGGGAAGAAGCTAGCTCTGAAAGTTTAAAAAATTCAGAAACAGTTACAGATTCAATTAAATTTTGTATTTCCTCTTGTTTAAAAACAAGGAATTGTGAGTGGACTAGGTTGAGGTCAGTGGATTGGTTTTGGACTAACAGTTCATGTTGAAGGTAGAAAAGTCCTAAGACAGGGATTGACTTTTAATTAATAAATAAATGGCTCTAGGAAGTCAATTAATCCCTTGGACTTCTAGTTTCACCATACAAGCAACAGTCTCCCACATCATGGGCTTAAAGTTTAGGAGAGAGCCTACGTAGAATCCATCACTGTGTGAAGGAAGATGGCTTAGTAACAATGATCTTAATGATCTAAGTAACAGTGATCTCCCAGTTAATCCTGGGAGTTACTGTATTAGTCTGAGTTCTCTAGTGAAAGATAACCAATAGGATATACATATTATTATTATAAAGAGAAAGAGCAAGAAAATTTATCATGAGATATTGGCTTGGGAAATTATAGAGGCTGAGAAGTCCCAAGAATAGCAAGCTGGACAGCCACAGAAGCTGACAATGCAGCTCTATTCTGCATCTTAAGGCCTGAGAACCAGTAGAGCTGATGGTACAAGTTCTAGTCTAAAAGCCAGCAGGCTCAAAACCAAAGAAGGTCCAATGTTTCCATTCAAAAGCAAGAAAAGACCAATGTCCAAGCTGAAAACAGTCGGGCAGTAGGGTTTCCTTCTTCTCAGCCTTNAGAACCAGTAGAGCTGATGGTACAAGTTCTAGTCTAAAAGCCAGCAGGCTCAAAACCAAAGAAGGTCCAATGTTTCCATTCAAAAGCAAGAAAAGACCAATGTCCAAGCTGAAAACAGTCGGGCAGTAGGGTTTCCTTCTTCTCAGCCTTTCTGTTCTAGTCAGGCCCACTCAAGTTGGGGAGAAAAATCCACTTTACCTGTTTTTCTGATCTAAATGTTTATCTCACTCAGAAGCACCCTCATAAACACATTCCAGAATAATGCTTGACCAAATGTCTGGGCACCCCATCACCCAATCAAACCAACACATACAATTAGCCATCACACACAGGTTACTCCAAATTGAAACACTGTATTATAATATGAAATCCTTCAGTAGATCACATTGCAGCAGAAATCAGAAATATGTATCTAACTGATTGATCTAATCTCCATGACCTGTTGTCACTGAACTCTGAATTNGAGATCTCTAGTCTTTCCTATTCTGTTGTTTTCCTCTATTTCTTTGCATTGATTGCTGAGGAAGGCTTTCTTATCTCTCCTTGCTATTCTTTGGAATTCTACTTTCAGATGCTTTTATCTTTCCTTTTCTTCTTTGCTTTTCACTTCTCTCCTTTTCACAGCTATTTGTAAGGCCTCCCCAGACAGCCATTTTGCTTTTTTTGCATTTCTTTTCCATGGAGATAGTGTTGATACCTGTCTCCTGTACAATGTCACGAACCTCCATCCATAGTTCATCAGGCATTCTGTCCGTCAGATCTAGTCCCTTAAATCTATATTAAGTATATTTTCCTGTGCTATGTGGTATTTTCTTATTGGTTACCTATTTTCTATACAGTAGCATCCATATGTTCGTTTTTCTTTAAATTAATCTTTATTAGAGTATAGTTGATTTACAATGTGGTTTACTTTCTGCTGTACAAGAAATTGAATTCATTAAGAATGAATCACTCTTTATTTAAGTTTTGTTTCCATATAGGTCATTATAGAGTATTGAATAGAGTTCCCTGTGCTATACAGTAGATTCTTATTAGTTATCTATTTTTTATATAATAGTATGTATATGTCAACCTCCATTTCCCATGTCAACCTCAGTCTCCCAATTTATCCCTTCTCCTCCCTTTTCCCCCCTTGATAACCATTAGATTGTTTTCTACATCTGTAGTATATATGTGTATATATGTTAATACCAAACTCCTAATTTATCCCTCCTCCCTGCTTCCCCTTTGGTCATCATAAAGTTGTTTTCTGTGATCTGTAAGTCTATTTCTCATTTGTACACAAATTCATTTGCATCATACAATTTAGATTCCACATATAAGTGGCATCATGTGATTTTTGTCTTTCTCTGTCTGACTTACTTAGTATGATATATTTAGGTCCCTCTCTGTTGCTGCAAATGGCTTATTTCATTGTTTACAATGTATATTCTTTATACTATAAAGTCTTCTAAAAGATCTTTTACATCGTTTTGATTTTTAAAAGCAGAGCTAGCAGTACTAGTATTACTGAGAGCAGGGTTCCTAAAACTATGAGCTGCTTTATCATCTAAATTCTCCAGAGAATCTCAGGAACCCAGGGAGTGGATAAAAGGGAGGATTGAGCAGAGCTGTAGCTGCAGCTTCTGCAGGTGATACACAGGTAAAAAAATATCAGCCTCAGTCTTAGAGGACAGACTGTTCAGGATTATAAAGTGCCAGGATGAGATGGCTGGATGGCATCACTGACTCGATGGACGTGAGTCTGAGTGAACTCCGGGAGTTGTGATGGACAGGGAGGCCTGGCGTGCTGCAGTTCATGGGGTCGGAGAGTCGGGCACGACTGAGTGACTGAATTGAACTGACTGAACTGAAAGCCTGTTATGACCCCTTTGGGTAACACTTATTTCACAGTTAAAGAAACATGTGAAGCAGACCTACATTTTACTTAGGAGGCGTGTTTTGGAAGTCCTTTTGCTGGGGCTACTAATAAGTACAGTCTGGTGGTTAAAGTTGCCTCCATCATAGCCTATTGTAAGAACTACACCTCTGCATATCCTGGAGATGTAACTTTGCCAGCAAAGAAATAAGTAAGGTTTGGTGTGGTGGGTTGTTGCAGCTTCAAGGCGAGGACTCAGTGGAAAGTATGAGACACCAGTTTCAGTCCTTTCCCACTTATGTAGCCTTAAGCTCAGTTCCTCCATATGCAATATAGAGATGATGATGATCTTATCTGAAACCCTATAATATATATATTATTTATGTATCTGATATAAGAGTTGCAAACATTTCCCATTAATATTGGCCAGAATGTTCAGATGGACTTTACGTTGGAAGTTGAACTTGGGTACCGAAGAAGGTTTAGAACTTCACTGAGAAGAAGGTAGGAAAGGATAGTTAGTTTGAGCAGAAGGGCACAGACAACATAATTTTAATAGTGTGCTTTCTAGCGTGCTTTACACTAGTTTGCACACTTCATTCAAGTGTGCTTTACAGATTTGGACCATACCTTTCCATTTATCTTAGTATTATTTTTGTCTTTATCAGAGCAGAAAAAATAGCAACATGCTTCTGGCAGTATAATCAAATAAATACCTTGGTAGACCCTTTAAATTAAAACAGTTAAAAATAGTAGGTTAAAAAGGTATATTTGGGTGTAGAGAAGAAGTTAATCAATTCTTGGAGGCCAAAATTATGTCAAAGTGGGAAGCCACAGCACTAAGCAACTCCTACACATTATTGTGACCTTATAGTCCAGGATGTAGGGCTTAAAAATACAGACAAACAAAAACTTATTCTTAGTCTCAATTGAGAATCTAGTAGGAGGGTTTACATAACGTTGTCAAGGTGAACTAGAAACAAGTTATCTGTCTCTCAAAGACTTAAAAAATAGATGTACTTAGCAAATAGAATCTTACTATGTTTAAATAAATTAAAGAAGGAATTTAGGTCTAGATCTTTGGTGCTGGGCACGGTGTAAAAGAATTTTTTCTTGGGAATAAGTAGACCATAAGCCAACACTCATGTGGTTTACAGCCCACATTTATACTGCCTGGAGGATGGTATAGGTGAGGATTTAGGTTCAAGTTGAGAGCTTCTGAATTGGTATTGTCCTCAAGAGCTAGAAGAGGCAGATGTAAATACTCTTGTGAACAATTCACCTCATCCAACTTCTCAAAGAATTC
>SJYW01014715.1:15021-28222 GCA_006410735.1 Raphicerus campestris | reverse complement strand
TCTATTCTGCATCTTAAGGCCTGAGAACCAGTAGAGCTGATGGTACAAGTTCTAGTCTAAAAGCCAGCAGGCTCAAAACCAAAGAAGGTCCAATGTTTCCATTCAAAAGTAAGAAAAGACCAATGTCCAAGCTGAAAACAGTCAGGCAGTAGGGTTTCCTTCTTCTCAGCCTTTTTGTTCTATTCAGGCCCACTCAAGTTGGGGAGAAAAATCCACTTTACCTGTTTTTCTGATCTAAATGTTTATCTCACTCAGAAGTACCCTCATAAACACATTCCAGAATAATGCTTGACCAAATGTCTGGGCACCCCATCACCCAATCAAACACATACAATTAGCCATCACACACAGGTTACTCCAAATTGAAACACTGTATTATAATATGAAATCCTTCAGTAGATCACACTGCAGCAGAAATCAGAAATATGTATCTAACTGATTGATCTAATCTCCATGACCTGTTGTCACTGAACTCTGAATTCACCTGACAATCATCCTTCTCTGTTCAAATCACCATATTTGGGGGTAGTTGTATAAGACAAATCCTTGCTCCATTATTATTCTTTTGAAATAATATAATAACTTACCCAATATCCTGCTGTTGCTCAGTCAAGTCTGACTCTTTGCGACCCCATGAACTACAGCTCATCAGGCTCCTCTGTCCATGGGATTTTCCAGGCAAAAATACTGGAGTGGGTTGACATTTCCTTCTCCAGGGATCTTCCCTATACAGGGATCAAACCTATGTCTCTTGCAAGTCTCCTGCATTGCAGGCAGATTCTTTAGCACTCAGCTACCAGGGAAACCCATAATTTCCTGCTAATAAAGCCCATGGGACCAGAAATTAACCTTATTATTAATTTCTAGTCCTAAGGGGCTTTTGGAGAGGAAAGGGTTCTTCAAACCCTAAGGGTAAATTAGAAGACAAACAGAAATTCCTCAAGTTAGAGCATTAAAAATACAACCAGATATTTGGCTCATTAAGAATTAACTGCTTGCTAATCTATCTTCTTATCTCAATGAACTGAGTGGGTATTTGTCTTTCATCTCCATGGCCAATAAAATGGAAAGCTGTGTCATTATTCTAGCATCTCTAGGGATTAGTCTCTCAGAGGCCTTGCACCATACTAACAGGAGAGGTTCAGTGATTGTTGGGTACCTTCCCAGTTTGATTGTTTGAAAGTAACAGTTCACCTCTTAAAGACCTTGGGCTTTTGGCTTCATAGACTCTAAATTGTGTTACACAATTCATTTGAAGAGGGTCGCTGCCCAATAATGCAGATCTATTTTTTTACACTCAGCAAATGGGTTATTTGATTTTCTCTTCTTCCCAATTAGCATCAGTGGTAGATTTCCTAACAGTGTGATTTGAGCTTGAAGGTTAAACATGGCATGCCTGTCTGTTGTTCAAATCAATGCTGCCCTGACATTGCTATTCCTCACCTAAACTTCCATCGATGATTTGATTTAAACCAGCTGTTTTGGCTAATTCAGTAATTAGTGACTTGGCAAAGCACTAATAGTATTGGAAGGTAGGAAAAAATAACTCAGATTTACATATGTAATGAAATTTCAGCACGAACAGTTTGCTCTGAAGAATGATAATGTTTAATATGAAACTCGTTTTTAAAAATAAAAAATACTAAATGCTCTTTGCACGTAAGATCCATACACTTGCATTTCTCCATTTTACGAATACCAAATATGTACCTTACATCGTTCCAAATGTTTTACATATATTGCCGTAATCCCAGCTTCCCAGGTGGCCCTAGCAGTAAAGAATCCTCCTGCCAGTGCAGGAGATACAAGAGACTTGGGTTCGATCCCTGGGTTGGGAAGATTCCTTGGATAGGAAACGGCACCCAACTCCAGTATTCTTGTCTGGGAAATTCCATGGATACAGGAGCCTGGCAGGCTACAGTCCATGGGGTCACGAAAAAGTCAGACACATCTAAGCACATACATATTAATGCATATTGACCCAAAAAGGTAGGCACTATCGGTTCCGCTTTACAGATGAGACGCGAAAGCCGAGGAATACACCAACGTCACAGGGCCACAAAATGAAAGAGCAGGCAGCTAAACTTAGTTACAACCCCAAAGTAAATGTTCTTTAAATTCTTCTCCATGGATCTTACACAATTTCTCCCACTCCCAATGGGTAAGCTATGAAAGTCACACCTGCCGTAGGTCAAGAAAGCAGAATGTTTTGTCTTGATTGCACACGTTAAAGACTTGGATGTTGTCTCCAACGGTTCTAGAGAGGGAGCTGGGTATGGGACCAGGTTTCTCCAAAATTGTCTGGTGTTTGGTCATGTTAAAAATTACTTAACAATCTTGAAATTTCTGCTAGTACATCAGCTTATACTGCAGGTCTAGAAATGTCAATTTCACATGTATTAACCTAACTGTTGGCAAGGATGGGTATCTTTTTGACCTTGGGCCTAGTGGCATTCTCTACTTTTAACCCAAGAAAAATCTTTGAAAGGGAGAAAAAATGTGACTTTTTGTCTATTATCCAGTGCTAGCTTTGGGAATAAACAGCTAAATGATAGCTGTGCATACTCAGTCCTTTCAGTCATGTCCAATTCTGTGCAACCCTATGGACTGTATCCCAGCAGGCTCCTCTGTCCATGGGATTCTCCAGGCAAGAATACTGGAATGCGTTGCCATGCCCTCTTCCATGGGATCTCCCCAAATCAGGGATCAAAACTGCATCTCTTGCGTCTCTTCCATTGGCAGGCAAATTAACATTATTTGTTGCCAACTGCATACCCTTCAAGCTTCACATAACCTAAACAATAAGATGTTTGCCCATGTTGTCTTCCAGGAACTCAAAGTCTGCTGTTTCTAGTTCAAGTTAAAGCCAAATAAAGCTGATGGAACACCAACACTAAATACTGGGCTGTCACAGGAATGACAAAGTAATGACCCTTTGACATCACAGAGGACCAAAACCTCCACCCTTAGATCATACTAAGCATCATAAGTTTTGAACATCTGGATGGCATCACTGACTCAATGGACGTGAGTCCAAGTGAACTCCGGGAGTTGGTGATGGACAGGGAGGCCTGGTGTGCTGCGATTCATGGGGTTGCGAAGAGTCGGACACGANTGACAGAGGATGAGATGGCTGGATGGCATCACTGACTAGATGGACGTGAGTCTCAGAGAACTCCAGGAGGTGGTGATGGACAGGGAGGCCTGGTGTGCTGTGATTCATGCGAAGAGTCGGACACGACTGAGCGACTGAACTGAACTGATCCAGTGAAGAAAAACTTACTCTAGATATGCTGTACAGAACAGCAATTAGTTCATCTTTTTCTTATCTCTAATTACCTTTCCCCATGCCTAAGACACCTGCTTCTGGAGGTATTTCATATTTGAGACTCATCCTCCCATTTCCTTGCTTGCTACCTTGTGAATAAACCCATTCTTTGCAGCAAACCTCAATGTCCCAGCATTTTGGCTTGTATGTCAAGCAAACAAACCTGGTTTGGTAACATTTCTAGGAACCTTGTGAGATAGGGTTTTTAGAAATGAGAAAACTGGGGCTGGAGAAGGTCCAGTGCCTCGCCTCACCTACAGTGCTGCTGAGGATGAGCGCTCTGTATCAGACGGGGCCCCTGTAATTCTGCACCCTTGATTTGCTATTGTTCAGTTACTAAGTTGTCTGACTCTTTGTGACCCCATGGACTGCAGCATACCAGGCTTCTTTGTCTCCCAGAGTTTGCTCAAATTCAAGTCCATTGAGTCAATGATCCCATCCAACCATCTCACCTTCTGTTGTCCCCTTCTCCTCCTGCCCTCAATCTTTCCCAGCATCAGGGTCTTTTCCAATGAGTCAGTTCTTCATATCAGGTGGCCAAAGTATTGGAGTTTCAGCTTCAACATCAGTCCTTCCAATGAATATTCAGTGTTGATTTCCTCTAGGATTGACTGGTTTGATCCCCTTATTGTCCAAGGCACTCTCTAGAGTCTTCTCCAGCACCACATTTCGGAAGCATCAATTCTTCAGTGTTCATCTTTTTTATGGTCCAACTCGCACATCCGTACCTGACTACTAGAAAAATTATAGCTTTGACTGTACGGACCTTTTTCAACAAAGTGATGTCTCTGCTTTTTAATACGCTGTCTAGGTTTGTTATATATTTTCTTCTGAGGAGCAAACGACTTTTAATTTCATGCCTGCAGTCGCCTGCAGTGATTTTGGAGCCCAAGAAAATAAAATCTGTCACTGCTTCCACCTTTGCCACATAGCTAGTTAATCAGCATGTTCTTTTGTGCAAAGCCTAGAAATATTTCAGAACCTCCTCCTCCACTTTGGGTATTGCCCCCCAAACCCCACATAACCACCTTAGTAGCCACCAGTGGGTTGATATTAAGTGGCACAGCTTTTAAATCTACTTCTGTCCTTACCTGATGAGATACTAACATGCTGGCAAAGCCATTGAGACACTTTAGGAAATGAAGCAGGCAGCCACGCCAGGCTGCTGCCTTGCTCTGGTGAGTTAATCCATCACATGTGGCTGCTTTTCTAATAGAACACCAAGGGCCACAGGAAACAGGCGATTGCTTAGTACCACTGCCTTCCCCAGAGACAATCCCAACCACCCAAGGTCTTATTGTCCTGGAGGGCTGAGCCACTGTTTACAGAATTCGAGTTTCATTTAACTAAGAAAACACATTTTAAAATTGATTTTCTCTCAAAACACACTTGAGTTTTGTAAATGTACACAGAAAGTAGTTTTCTGAAGTTAAATAACAATTCCCTGCAGAGCGGCCTTAAAGTTAAACTAAACTCCATTTCTTTGCACACCACCCAGCTCTCTTTATCATTTAAATTGGGTGAGCTGAAGTCTGCGGAGTCTGCACCACCGTGGGACAGTGTAGCTGCTCAAAATCTCCCCTTTCTATTCTGACCTCCTCACTTTCTTCCCTCAGAAAACTCTGTAGATAATGGATAAAGATTTCAAAAGTAGTTAAGCCCAATCTTTAATTAAATTACAAGCAATGTTGTCAAAAATATTTTCAGTAGAAAATCTCAGAATTGCAAACACCATGGTTTTAATTATATGCAATTAATCCAAGGGCTTCATTTCTTAAAAACTCTTTCATTTATTCACTGATAGACAAAAAAGGATTTAAAATGTAAGTATATTTCCTTTCAAAGAAAAGCTTCAAAAAGATTATCAAAAAAAGACAAAGAATGTAGCATTCATAGCAAGTTGTTTTATGTGATTATATTTGTAAGAAATTAGAAAGCTAAAGGCCAGATTTAAAAAATGGTAAGGTGGACCACAAATTCATTACAGAAATTTCTAGTCAAAATGTGTATTTCTAAATATTAATTACAAGTTGGAAAATATTTAAAAATTGTTCAGATAACAAATACATAAGTTCACAATACAGTTAACTCTTACTAACATTTTTATAGAAATTCATGTTAATAGACATATTAATATACTTATATATACATATTAATATACTTAAATGTATTTATTTTTATAAGTTTATGATATCATGTGTATGTTTTATGTGTATAAGTATATATATGTATAGATAGATGTGTATGTATATATACATGCATATACAGTGGTGTGTACCTGTGAGTATCCATGAGCATATGTATTATATGTACATATGTATGTACATTGTTTGTGCTTTTGTATAATCATTTGTATATGTGTGTACATGTCATGTATATATTAGGGTGTGTGTTTCTGTATACTTGTTTATCAATATGTGTACATATGTCTTTGTTTATTCAAATATATGTATGTGTACATGTCTCTATATATGTGGTTATATTTGTGTGTGAATGCATGTTTGTGTTTGTATGCCTGCATATCTGTAAGTGTAGTTTCACCTAAAATAATATGTAGTCCTCTCATTACCATTTAATTCTAAAGAGTTTTTATCTTGTCTTTATTATCTTTGTTTTATGTATTTCTGTAGTTTGTTCCATAAAGGGTCAAGTAATTTTCAAAGCTCATTACAGAAATACCACTGTATTTCCCTCCTCTTCTCATAAGCAACTAGTTTAAGTCTGAGAGCCAAATCTTCTATTATTTGACTTCATGTATCTGAAGGACACATTTCTACTTTTATAAACTTTAGTCTTAAATATTAGATAGCAATTCCAAAACTTAATATGGAGGTTTACCTGGTTTTCATTGATCCTCCCCACCATCACTCATCCCTTCCTTATCAGTCCCATAATTTTCTCAATATGCTCTAATTTTGTTTAGATCAATGGTCATGCCCACTTTGGTACTTTCATGTAAACATAACTCATCATTGATTACTTTTGGTGTCTAAACAGTACACTGATTTTCTTTAGCTTATTTACTCTGAACATATCATAACTTCACAATCAAATTCCTCCAGTTGCGTAATTCTCATGGCAGATGGTTGGGACACATCAGTTGTCCCATCTTTCACCTGCTGGAAGAGTCCTGCACAGTTTCTCAGATGTCCCAAACTGGACAGATGGAATTCTGGACTTCTCCCATTTTAGGATCTGTGTGATCATCCTGAGAATTCTGTCTGCTTTTGCTGTGTTGGAGCCTCTATTTCTTTGATTCTTTATATTCCAATCTCGTGGTTTATTCCATGAACTTGGCAAAGTATTTTATTATTGGTTTCCTGAGAAAAGGAGTGTATGAAAGGCTACTTTTAAGCGTATTCATTTCTGACAAATTCCTAAGTCTACTCTCACAATAGTTTGTCGAGAAATAGAGTTTTAAGTGAGAAATTATTTATAAGGCATTCCTCCATCGTCTTCATGGAGGATGTCTTCATAGACTTCATTGTCTTCACAGACTTCATGGATACAATGAAGATTTTAATGACTAATGACCCTTTGATTCTTGATTCATTGTATGAACAGCTCTCTTTCCTCCTGCTTGTCCTCCTCTTCCCTCTCCTTCTTCTTCCTTTCCTCTCTATCGGTACCATCTCTCTCTCTCAGTATTTTCTGAACCCACAGTTACAAAATGTCTACATACGAGGGGATGAGGTATTTTCTTGTCTCTATTCATTCAATACATTGAATGATTGAAGAGCCTTTTCGCTACTGGAACATATTTTATTTCTGGGAAAATGTTTTTCATTATAGGTTTCCCCATTGGCTTAGGGGTAAAGAATCTGCCTGCAATGCAGGAGACTTGGGTTAGGTCCCTGGTAGGGACGATCCCCTGGAGAAGGGAATGGTAACCCACTCCAGTATGCTTGCCTTGAGAATTCCATGGATAGAGAAACCTGGCAGGCTACAGTCCATTCGGTCTCAAAGAGTCAGACATGACGGAAGCAACAGCACACATGCACGTTCTTCATTATTTCATTGATTCATTTCCTCTCTTTTATTTCTTGTCTCTGGAACTTCCATTTAGAGTTATACAGTGAAAATGTCCACAACATTACATGCTTTTTTGCCCACTGGACCACCAGAATCTACTACACTGACTGAGAGTTAGTATATATTGAATGAGTGAATTATTTCTGTGAACAAGTAATTTAAGTGACTATATAATTTAATATATTATGTATGTCATGTAATATTTTGCATTTTGCCATTTATTTAACATTATTAGAAACTTCAGTTGTTTCTTAAATTTCATGTAATGTTCCTGTCAACGTTCTCTTTGTCTCTTTTCATTACCTTCCAAATAATTTCTTTATACCTTTTCCTGATTCTATAATTTTGTTTGGAGTTTCTTTTACTAGTTATTATTATTCCTTTTAATATTTAAGTGTTCATTTCGAGGAATTGTCGTTATTTTTTAAGTCCAATTTTTAAAAAATTTTCAGTCTTCTGCTTCTTACCTATTGTCTTTACTCCCTCTTTATTTATAAAAACAAAGTAAGAAGATTGGGGTCTAGTTATATCTATTCCTAAAGTCTTTGAGAGTATGATTCTACTGTTATTTTTTTCTCACTTTCACTTGTCTTGTATAGCTTTGTTTTTTTTTTTAATTTGGCTTCTGATTATGAGCTCATATATCCCGTGAAATTTTGCCCTGGGAATTCTTTGAGAAGTTGGATGAGGTGTATTGTTCACAAGAGTATTTACATCTGCCTCTTCTAGCTCTTGAGGACAATACCAATTCAGAAGCTCTCAACTTGAACCTAAATCCTCACCTATACCATCCTCCAGGCAGTATAAATGTGGGCTGTAAACCACATGAGTGTTGGCTTATGGTCTACTTATTCCCAAGAAAAATTCTTTTACACCGTGCCCAGCACCAAAGATCTAGACCTAAATTCCTTCTTTAATTTATTTAAACATAGTAAGATTCTATTTGCTAAGTACATCTATTTTTTAAGTCTTTGAGGGTACGGGGACAGATGACTCGTTTCTAGTTCACCTTGACAACGTTATGTAAACCCTCCTACTAGATTCTCAATTGAGACTAAGAATAAGTTTTTGTTTGTCTGTATTTTTAAGCCCTACATCCTGGACTATAAGGTCACAATAATGTGTAGGAGTTGCTTAGTGCTGTGGCTTCCCACTTTGACATAATTTTGGCCTCCAAGAATTGATTAACTTCTTCTCTACACCCAAATATACCTTTTTAACCTACTATTTTTAACTGTTTTAATTTAAAGGGTCTACCAAGGTATTTATTTGATTATACTGCCAGAAGCATGTTGCTATTTTTTCTGCTCTGATAAAGACAAAAATAATACTAAGATAAATGGAAAGGTATGGTCCAAATCTGTAAAGCACACTTGAATGAAGTGTGCAAACTAGTGTAAAGCACGCTAGAAAGCACACTATTAAAATTATGTTGTCTGTGCCCTTCTGCTCAAACTAACTATCCTTTCCTACCTTCTTCTCAGTGAAGTTCTAAACCTTCTTCGGTACCCAAGTTCAACTTCCAACGTAAAGTCCATCTGAACATTCTGGCCAATATTAATGGGAAATGTTTCCAACTCTTATATCAGATACATAAATAATATATATATTATAGGGTTTCAGATAAGATCATCATCATCTCTATATTGCATATGGAGGAACTGAGCTTAAGGCTACATAAGTGGGAAAGGACTGAAACTGGTGTCTCATACTTTCCACTGAGTCCTCGCCTTGAAGCTGCAATAACCCACCACACCAAACCTTACTTATTTCTTTGCATAAGTTACATCTCCAGGATATGCAGAGTTGTAGTTCTTACAATAGGCTATGATGCAGGCAACTTTAACCACCAGACTGTACTTATTAGTAGCCCCATCAAAAGGACTTCCAAAACACGCCATCTAAGTAAAATGTAGGTCTGCTTCACACGTTTCTTTAACTGTGAAATAAGTGTTACCCAAAGGGGTCATAACAGGCTTTCAGTTCAGTCAATTCAGTTCAGTCGCTCAGTCGTGCCCGACTCTCCAAGCCCATGAACTNAAGTAAAATGTAGGTCTGCTTCACATGTTTCTTTAACTGTGAAATAAGTGTTACCCAAAGGGGTCATAACAGGCTTTCAGTTCAGTCAGTTCAATTCAGTCACTCAGTCGTGCCCGACTCTCCGACCCCATGAACTGCAGCACGCCAGGCCTCCCTGTCCATCACAACTCCCGGAGTTCACTCAGACTCACGTCCATCGAGTCAGTGATGCCATCCAGCCATCTCATCCTGGCACTTTATAATCCTGAACAGTCTGTCCTCTAAGACTGAGGCTGATATTTTTTTACCTGTGTATCACCTGCAGAAGCTGCAGCTACAGCTCTGCTCAATCCTCCCTTTTATCCACTCCCTGGGTTCCTGAGATTCTCTGGAGAATTTAGATGATAAAGCAGCTCATAGTTTTAGGAACCCTGCTCTCAGTAATACTAGTACTGCTAGCTCTGCCTTTAAAAATCAAAACAATGTAAAACGCCTTTTAGAAGAACGCCTTCTTTATAGTGTAAAGAATATACATTGTAAACAATGAAATAAGCCATTTGCAGCAACAGAGAGGGACCTAAAGATTATCATACTAAGTCAGACAGAGAAAGACAAAAATCACATGATGCCACTTATATGTGAAATCTAAAATGTATGATGCAAATGAACTTATGTACATTTGCATACAGACCACAGAAAACAACTTTATGATGACCAAAGGGGAAGCAGGGAGGAGGGATAAATTAGGAGTTTGGTATTAACATATATACACATATATACTACAGATGTAGAAAACAATCTTATGGTTACCAAGGGGGAAAAGGGAGGAGAAGGGATAAATTGGGAGATTGAGGTTGATATGGGAAATGGAGGTTGACATATACATACTATTATATAGAAAATAGATAACTAGTAAGAACCTACTGTATAGCACAGGGAACTAGATTTAATACTCTATAATGACCTATATGGAAACAAAATTTAAATAAAGAGTGATTCATTCTTAATGGATTCAATTTCCTGTACAGCAGAAACACCACATTGTAAATCAACTATACTCTAATAAAGATTAATTTAAAGAAAAAAGAACATATGGATGCTGCTGCTACTGCTGCTGCTAAGTCACTTCAGTCATATCCAACTCTGTGTGACCCCATAGACGGCAGCCCACCAGGCTCCCCCGTCCCTGGGATTCTCCAGGCAAGAACACTGGAGTGGGTTGCCATTTCCTTCTCCAATGCATGAGAGTGAAAAGTGAAAGTGAAGTTGCTCGGTCATGTCCAACTCTTTGCGACCCCATGGACTGCAGCCTACCAGTCTCCTCTGTCCATGGGATTTTCCAGGCAAGAGTGCTGGAGTGGGGTGCCATTGCCTTCTCCGATATGGATGCTACTATATAGAAAATAGGTAACCAATAAGAACATACTGCATAGCACAGGGAAATATACTCAATATAGATTTAAGGGACTAGATCTGATGGACAGAATGCCTGATGAACTATGGACAGAGGTTCGTGACATTGTATGGGACACAGGGATCAAGACCATCCCCGTGGAAAAGAAATGCCAAAAAAGCAAAATGGCTGTCTGGGGAGGCCTTACAAATAGCTGTGAAAAGGAGAGAAGCAAAAAGCAAAGGAAAAAAAGGAAAGATAAAAGCATCTAAAAGCAGAATNAAAATATGTGGGTTATTTTAAATTATCTTTTGATGTTGATTTCTAACATGATTCCACAGTGATAAGAGAAGAGACGCTGCATGATTTCAATACCTTTGGACCATGAAATTTTTGCACCTTGTTTTACGTGCCTGGATATGTTCCAGGGTCTCCTGGTTTATAGTCTATGGGAACGTGAATAGAATTTGGGCCCTGCTATTGTGTGAAAATTGTATAAACCTTAATTATGTTGAATTGGTTCATAGTGCCTTCAGGCCTACCACAGCCTTTTACTTTTCTGATTATTCATTCTATTAGTTTTTGACACTTTGATATTGAAACTCCAACTAAAAATCTTAATTGGTCTACTTTAAAAATACTGTAATATATAGTGGAACTATATGTCACTTTGTTCTTATTTCCCAAGTCTCCTATAAATGTGTTATCATACTTTCATAATGTCCAAAAGAAAAAAAGAAGGTGTGGCGAGCACAGCGCCTTGAAGGAAGGGATGGTGTCTCAGCCCGAGTCCTCAGGGCCTAGCACTGCCATCTGGCTCCTGGCGCTAGTGACCGCAGCTGCTGCTGAATTTCTTTCGTGCGGCGGCCCACCCTGCTGGCTCGGGNGAAGAAGAGAAGAAGGTGAGAAGAAGAAGAAGAACAAGTAGAATGTGAGAATAAGAAAAAGAAGAAGAAGGTGAAAAGAAGAAGAAGAAGTTGAGAAGAAGAAGAAGAACAAGAAGAAAGTCAGAAGAATAGTAATAAGAAGATGAGATTAAGAAGAAGAAGAAGAGAAAGAAGAAAAGTGTGAGAAGAAGAAGAAGAAGGTGAGGAAAAGAGGAAGAAGGTGAGAAGAGGAAGAAAAAGGAGAAGAAGAAGAAGAAGGTGAGAAGAAAAAGAAGAAGAAGTAGATACAGGTGAGAAGAAAAACATGGGAAGGAGAAGAATCAAAGGAAGAACAAGAAGAAGGTGAGAAGAAAAAGAAGAACGTGAAAAGAAGAAGAAGGTGAAAAGAGAAAGAAGAGTTTGAGAAGAAGAAGAAAAAGGTGAGAAGAAAATGAATAAGAAGAAGGTGAGAAGAAGAAAAAGATAGTGAAAAGAAGAAGAAGGTAAATAGAGGATGAATAAGGTTAGAAGAAGAAGAAGAAGGTGAGAAGAAGACGAATAAGAAGGTGAGAAGGAGAAGAAGAAGAAAAGAAAAAGAGGAAGAAAAAGGAGAAGGTGAGAAGAAGAAGAAGAACAAGAAGAAGGAGAGATGAAGAAGAAGAGGAAGAAGTAGGTGAGAAGAAGAAGAAGAAGGTGAGAAGAAGAAGAAGAAGGTGAGAAGAAGAAAAAGAAGGTGAGAAGAAGAAGAAGAAGGTGAGAAGAAGAAGAAGAAGGTGAGAAAAAGAAGAAGAAGAAGAAGGTGAGAAGGAGAAAAAGAACAAGAAGAATGTGAGAAGAAGTAGAAGAAGAAGAAGGTGAGAAGAATAAGAAGTAGGTTAGAAGAAAAAGGAGAAGGGGAAGAAGAAGTGGAAGAAGAAGGAGAAGAAAAAGGTGAGAGGAAGAGGAAGAACAAGAAGAAAGTGAAAAGAAGAAGAAGAAGATGTAGGTGTGAAGAAAAAGAAAAAGAAGAAGTAGAAGGTGAGAAGAAGAAGAAAGTGAGAAGAAGAAGAAGAAGAAGGTGAAAAGAAGAAGAACAAGGTGAGAAGAAGAAAGTGAGAAGTAGAAGAAGAAGAAGATGAAGGTGAGAAGGAGAAAAAGAATAAGAATAAGTAGGTGAGAAGAAGAAGAAGAGGAAGAAGAAATAGGTGAGAAGTAGAAGATGAATAAGGTGAAAACCAGGAAGAAGAAGAAGAAGAAAAAGAAAAGAAAGAAAAAGAAATAGGTGAGAAGAAGAAGGTCAGAAGATGAAGAAGGTGAAAAGAAGAAGAGGAAGGTAAGAAGAAGAAGAAGGTGAGAAGAAGAAAATGAAGAAGAACAAGAGGAGAAAAAGAAGAAAATGAACAAGAAGAAGGTGAGATGAAGAAGAGGATGGAGAGAAAAAGAAGAAAAAGGGGGAAAGAAGATGAAGAAGAAGGAGAGAAGAGGAAGAAGAAGGAGAGAAGAAGAAAAAGAAGAAGGTGAGAAGAAGAAGAAGAAGGTGAGAAGAAGAAAAAGGTGAGACGAAACAAAAGAAGGTGAGAAGAA
>SJYW01014715.1:0-10841 GCA_006410735.1 Raphicerus campestris | reverse complement strand
AAGAAGAAGAAGGTGTGATAAAGAAGAAGAGGAAGAAGGTGACAGGAAAAAGAAGAAGAAGAAGGTGAGAGAAGAAAAAGAAGGTGAGAAGAAGAAAAAAAAGAAGAAAGGGTGAAGAAGAAGAAGAACTAGAAGATGGTTAAAAAAAAGAAAAAGATTAGATAAATAATAAGAAGAAGGTGAGAAGAAGTAAAAAAGAAGGTGAGATGAACAAGAAGAAGAATGTGAGAAGAAGAAGAAAAAAAAGAAGAAGATGAAGAAGAGGAAGAAGAAGAAGGTGACAAAAATAAGAAAAAGAAGAAGAAGAAGATGAGAAGAAGAAGAAAAAGAAAGTGAGAAGAAGAAGAAAAAGATAAGAAGAGAAGGAGAGAATAAGAAGAAGAAGGTGAGAAGAAGGAGGTGAGAAGAACAAAAAGAAGAAGAAGGTGAGAAGAAGAATTTGAGAAGAAGAAAAAGATGAGAAGTAGAAGAATTTGAGAAGAAGAAGAAGAAGGGGAGAAGAAGAAGAGGAAGAAGAATGTGAGAAGAAGAAGAAGAACAAGAAGAAGGTGAAAAGAAGAAGAAGAAGAAGGAGAGAAGAAGAAGAAGAAAAACAAGAAGAAGGTGAGAAGAAAAAGAAGAAGAAAAAGGTGATATAAAGAAGAGGAAGGTAAGAAGAAGAAGAAGAAGAAGGTGAGAAGAAGAAGAAGAAGAAGAAGAAGAAGGTGAGAAGAAACAGATGGTTAGAAGAAGAAGAAAAAAAATAAGAAGGTGGGATGAAAAAGCACAAGAAGAAGAAGAAGTAGAAGAAGAAGGCAAGAAGAAGAAGAAAAAGTTGAGAAAAAGAAGAAGGTGAGAAGAAGAAGANCAACTTGTTTGATGTAAGGATATTTCATCTTATTTCCCACCTCCCACTTCCTGATAATCTTGATTTAGTCGCAGAATATTTGAACACAGCTTCTAAATGCCCAGCCTTGTGTAAGGGGCTCAGCATTTAGTATGCAACCTGTTCTCACAAACCCTATGAATCACGTATTATTTCCAGTGAGAAAGCAGGGGCTCAAAGAGGTCAAACTACTTGCACAAGTTCATGGAAATAGTAAACAACAGAATAAATATAGCTGCATGACTTACCTGAAAAGCACTGAACGAGAGGACCTCTCTAATACCACAGTTGTCAAAAAACCACCCACTCCAGTTTACCCACACTACAAATCTTAAGAAAATTAATGGGCAAGAATCTGTTCGTGTTTCCTATTTGCCTTCATCATATTTACTGCTGAAATACTTTCAGGAACCTCTGTTCTAGAGATGAAGAGAATATTATGTCTTAATTTATCTGAATCCAAGATAATTCTTGCCTATGAGGTCCATACATCCAAAGCACTTTCAGTAAGAATGTAAATCAGATCTTCTCAGAATGTTCAAGATCATTTATTCATACTCTGTCAGTTCAGTAAAACCAAGAGCTGGGCTTCCCTAGTGGTTCAGTGGTTAAGCATCTGCCTGCCAGTGCAGAGTGCTCAGGTTCGATCCTGAGTCCAGGAAGATTTCACAGGCCACGGGGCAATTAAGCCCATGCCCTACGACTACTGAGCCTGCGTTCTAGAGCCCATGAGTCGTAACTAATGGGCCTTATGCCCGAGAGACTGTGCTCTGCAATAAGGGAAGCCACTGCAATGGCAAGCTCGCATCCGACAGCTAGAGAGCAGTTCCCACTCGCCACAGCTAAAGCAAGCCCATGCAGCAGCAGAGACCCAGCACAGGCAAACACAAATAAATAAATCACACAAAATTTTAAAGGGCTAAGATTGATTAAGCTTTTTCTATGAAATATGGGCTTCCCAAATGGCGCAGTAGTAAAGAATCCACGTGCCTGTGCAGGAGATGCAGGTTCGATCCTGGGTTGAGAAGATCCCCTGGAGAAGGGATGGCCACCCACTCCGGTATTCTTGCCTGGAGAATCCCACGGACAGAGGAGCCTGGCGGGCTACCAAGTCCATGANTGCCTGTGCAGGAGATGCAGGTTCGATCCTGGGTTGAGAAGATCCCCTGGAGAAGGGATGGCCACCCACTCCGGTATTCTTGCCTGGAGAATCCCACGGACAGAGGAGCCTGGCGGGCTACCAAGTCCATGAAGACACAGAGTCAGACATTACAGTGACTAAACAACAGCAGCAACATTGGATATCTCAAGCTGGGCGATACGTGTCTTTGTAGGTTTGCCTCATTCAAGTCTCCCAACAATGCTGTCATTATCTACATTTCATGGAGGAAAAAAATTTTTTTGAGTATTTGAAAAGTTTACATCAAGGGTAGAGCAAGACACAAACTTACTTCAGTCCAACTCTAAGGCCTCCATATAACATTTATCCTCCTGCAGAAGAAGATCGTGACTCACAGAACATACACATTTTATTGCTGAGCTGGGATAAGAATGCAGGTCTTTATAGGCCCACTGCAAAGTNGGCAATTAAGCCCATGCCCTACGACTACTGAGCCTGCGTTCTAGAGCCCATGAGTCGTAACTAATGGGCCTTATGCCCGAGAGACTGTGCTCTGCAATAAGGGAAGCCACTGCAATGGCAAGCTCGCATTCGACAGCTAGAGAGCAGTTCCCACTCGCCACAGCTAAAGCAAGCCCATGCAGCAGCAGAGACCCAGCACAGGCAAACACAAATAAATAAATCACACAAAATTTTAAAGGGCTAAGATTGATTAAGCTTTTTCTATGAAATATGGGCTTCCCAAATGGCGCAGTAGTAAAGAATCCACGTGCCTGTGCAGGAGATGCAGGTTCGATCCTGGGTTGAGAAGATCCCCTGGAGAAGGGATGGCCACCCACTCCGGTATTCTTGCCTGGAGAATCCCACGGACAGAGGAGCCTGGCGGGCTACCAAGTCCATGAAGACACAGAGTCAGACATTACAGTGACTAAACAACAGCAGCAACATTGGATATCTCAAGCTGGGCGATACGTGTCTTTGTAGGTTTGCCTCATTCAAGTCTCCCAACAATGCTGTCATTATCTACATTTCATGGAGGAAAAAAATTTTTTTGAGTATTTGAAAAGTTTACATCAAGGGTAGAGCAAGACACAAACTTACTTCAGTCCAACTCTAAGGCCTCCATATAACATTTATCCTCCTGCAGAAGAAGATCGTGACTCACAGAACATACACATTTTATTGCTGAGCTGGGATAAGAATGCAGGTCTTTATAGGCCCACTGCAAAGTGTACTCTGCCTTCAGATATTTTAAGATTTTTAGATGTATCTTTATGGTTAAGCTGGCTGGCAATGCTAAGACCCAGTCTATAGAAGAAATGCCTCAAACTTGCACACTTCAGATTCATAGCATTTCCACAGGCCTCTTGGACTAGATATCATTTAGAGTGACCTCCTGGCAGTACTAATCTCTGAAATAAACAACTGCAATGATTACAATAATACAAATGATTGATAATGATGTTGAATATGATACTACCACTGTGGGTTCCCTTCCAAGGAACATTGTTTGCCAAAAAGAATGGGTTGAGGGGAGAGCAAACAGAAAATCTGCAGTGAGAAGGCTTAGCTGGTAAATTACCATATGTGAATCTGCTTTAATTTTTGCATTTGCTGTAAGACCATTTGAATTCTAAATGGCACTTCAATTCAGAATGAGTGAAATCTGAAATTTGTACTGCTCAAGTCATGCAACTGAGCTCTGATAAACTTCAGGTAATTGGAGACAATGCATCATTAAGACTATTTTTGTTTCCATCTACACGTGAGGCCAATTTTAAAAGACAGATTTCCTTTTAGAAAGAAAGAGACTATTTTCCAGCCCTGAAAGACTGGTCTAGACTGTGAGATGCCAATGCAAACTCCATGACCAGCAGGACAACAGTGATCATTGTTAAACACGGTTTTAATGGAGTTCCTCATTTGATCTTATTTAACAGCCATGCCTTGTAAGTCAGTTAGACAGAGATTTCAAGTTTTGCTGACACGTGGGTTATGTTCACAGTCCCCTCTTGTCTCTGTAATCTTTCTCAGGCTTCTTTTCCATAATGGATGAATATTTATTCTCCAAAATATTTTATAAGCAAAACAGTCCTGCCTCAGAAGGAAAACTTAATTTTCAGGAAAGAAGAAAAAATCTTTTAATCTCTGAGAAAGAGGACTGACTCAGCATCCCCAATCAAAAGAGACTCAGGGTACGATCCGAGGCAGTGACTCAGACATCAAAATATGGAATATTATGGCAGCTGAAGAAATGTCTTTTCCTAAAAGAATATTTCTTATCTCCAACTTAATATCTCTGCCTAAAGGGGAAAAAAAGTCAGTATCCATGTAACAGGAAATAGCTCTTGCACTCACAAATTTTGAGAGCATAAAATGCTTCTTTTAATCATTGTCCAAAGCTATAGCTTACAATATAAGGTCTCATTGAGAAAATGTATATAAAATAATTAGTTCAACACTCTTGTAGCTAAGAAGTATTATCCTAAGTGTCTGAACACCTTCTGTCCCAGACAAGTCTCTATTGATTCCCTGAGACAACATACAGGTATCTTAAACCCTGTCTATGTCAGAGACCAGCATGTGGCTCCTGGGGCAAGACACAGACTGACATAAACCCAAGGATGGAAGCAATCCTCAGGGCCCAAACCTAGTCAGCCTCACAGTATACAGATAGTTTCTGCACATGCTCACCAGCTTCTAGTCACATATCTCTGAAATCTAGATCTTAGATCCACCCAAAGTCAATGGATAGCTAACATACTAGCTAAAACACAGCATCACTAAACTTCCCAAAGGTGACCCAGTACTGCCTCCTTAAAAGAGACAGAAAGGGATATAAAACCTATTTGAAGAAATAAAGGCTAATCCCCAGCAGCCCCTCCTTATCATCCCCTGTGAATGGATAAAGAAGATGTGGTGCATATATATATATAATGGGATATTACTCAGCCATAAAAAGGAATGAAATTGGGTCATTTGTAGAAAAGTGGGTCATTTAGTAGACCGGCGGGCTGCCTAGTAGGACTGTCTATAGGGTCGCACAGAGTCGGACATGACTGAAGCGACTTAGCAGCAGCAGGTCTACTAAAACTAAAGAAGACGACAAGCACAAAAATCCAGTATAAGCAGAACAATAGCGAAAGCAAAAAAACGAAACCCCCTTCTTTTGTCAATATCTTTTTTCTGTGTGTGTCTCTGTCTGTCTCTGTCTTTTTCTCTCTTTCTGTCCCTCTCTCAAAAATCTGTGTGTCTGATACATCGCAGCATACACACAGCTAGTAACAGTAAAAAAGGCTTTGCAATATGGTACGATAAGAGAGATCAGGAAGAGCTTTCTTATCCCACATATATCCTCATAGTCCTTTTTTATTGGGGCCTGAAAAATCCCATTATTTTATCATTCACTTTCTAATCAAGAATGCTCTCCAAAAAGCCTTCGATCTTTTGAATATATGTTTTCATTCAGCCACTATTCCATTAATGTGAGCCCATTAGGAATGGGCACCAAAGCAAGGTTCAGTAAAACAAGGCAGCAAGGCGATATGAGGAAAGCAAAGCATGGTGGCAGTAGTCCTAAGGCATCCGTGTGTGCCAGAGCACCTCCTCTTTGTAGCTTCATGAACTGGCCCCAAATCTACCATACAAATAAAGAATTATTTTCAGAACTTAAAATTTGACTGTGTATGTATAGCACAAGATCAGCCACCAACACATTTTGTCTTCCTTTAAAAAATTCACTCATTGTGTGTCATTTATTTACTCACTCAAAAATATTTTGACTACCCTTCATGTACCAGGCATTGTGTTGGAAGTGATAGGGACAGGGGTAAAAAAGGGAAGTCATGGTCCATACCCTCACAGACCTTGCTTTCTTCATGAGGAGGAGGACTACTCAGACTTACGTGAAAATGTGGTAAGGGGTAGGCTAGGCTGCAATGGGAGAAAGAGCAGGATACGCAGGGTAGGAGAGTCAGGATGGCTGTTTGGCAGACAAGATTTAACTGCTGAAGATAAGTAGGAATTATCCAGAAGAGGGGAAGAGAGATATCTTCACAAACAAAGCATCATATGGCAGGAACTCAGGAACTGATGGGGAAAAGATGGCTTTTGAGACTAGAGAGGTGAGCAGGGGAGAGGTCATGAAGTATATCAGTCACATCAAATCAAAACAACAAAACCACTCTGTATATTTTAAATCAGACAGAATGTATCACAGGGATGAATCGCTGGGAACCAGACAAAACTCAGCAAAAGCAGAAAGGCTTTGTGCTCTTGAGGTTGAAGGAGCAAATGGAGGAGCCCAAGAACTAGGGTAAAACCAGGAACCACAGAGGACTTCAGGCAAGAGCTAGAAACATTCAGCAGATGGAACATTGCTCAGCCATAAAAAGGAACAAAATTGGGTTACTTGCAGACACATGGCTGTCCCTCCTCGAGTCTGTCATACAGAGTGAAGTAAGTCAGAAACAGAATGCATATATGCAGAACCTAGAAAAATGGTACAGATGAACCTCTTTGCAGGGAAGGAGTAGAATGCAGATGCTGAGAATGGACGTGTGGACATGGGGAGAGAAGGGTCGTGGGACAGAGTAGCTTTGACACTTTAAAACAGAGAGCTAGTGGGAATGCGCTGTATGCACAGGGAGCTCAGCTCAGAGCTCCAAGAGGACCCAGGCCAGGGTGACAGGGGGCTGGCAAGTAGTCCAACAGAAAGTCAAATGTTTAAGGACAGTTATGGATGAAAATTTTTTTAATTGAGAAATTATATCCACTGCCTTGCTTTTATTATTATAAATCTGAAGATGATCTTCACTCCATTTTACCAGTAGCAAGACCTGAGTAATAACCTGTGTTCCCTGGGAAAGGACATTGACAATCGTGGATAACAGTCCTCAGGTCTGTCATCATGGAAAGTAGGCAAGAGATATCAAGACTTGGGGCAATCGGTGAGGAACAAGGATTGGAGAAGGAGTCTGAAAGGACAGGCAAAATTACTAAAAATAAAGTTTGTTGACCTTTATCCCAGCTGAGCTTTCTGTGACCACTCTGATTAACCATCAGTCATTTCTTTCATCTGTGAACTTCCAGACTTGCAGTGGAACCTTCAGAGAGGATACATATGTCCAGTGCTTGACATTTTGATCCATGTGTGGCTGTCAAGCACTTGAAATGTGGCTAGTGAGCCTGAACCTAGTTTTAAATCTTATGTATTTTGAATGAATTTAAACTTAAATAGGCACATGTGGTCAGTAATAAGCACACTGGCCAGGCACACAGCTGAGGCACCTGCTGTCAACTTCGTGGCGATGGTCTGGACAGGGCTAAAGTTAAATCTTTCCATGCTGACTGTTTCCCACGCGAGCTGCTGACTTTAGGTAAACTGCTGAATAAAAGCTTCCTTTCCTTTAAAAATTAAATAACAGAAGATTCTTCTCAAGGACAAAAAGGATAAAACAGAAAAGAAAGGGAATTTCCTGGTACAGAAGTTTCCAGGTTATATGCGTCCTTTCCCCCAGAACTCAAAACTCCTCCTCCTTGTACATTGCTGGGAGTTTTGTAAAGGCCATTATAAAATAACAAGGTGGATCTTTATATCAAAACTTAAGAACTCCTATGCGTAAATGACTTTGACTCTTTCAAAAGAGTTAGCCTCATTAATATAGCACTGTCACTGCTTAAATCACTTTTGATTAACTCTTTCTCAAAATCATTCCCAGAAATATTTTCTAAGCCATCCAGGAAAACCATTTCATTCACATTTGGCTTCATTTCTAACTTTTGGAGTCATTTTTACATTTTCTCTCTTTTTTAAATTACATATTTTGTATTAAAGCATAGAAGATATGAGAAAATTAAAATTTCCTAAAAGCCTATCAGCAGGAATTAAAAAGTATTAAAAATCACTTGATGTTCCTTTAAAAATAAAAAAATATGATATTTTATGTACAATTTAATGTGCTAAAATTTTCACCAAATTCTCATATATACATGTTTATGGCATGAATTATTCATTACGTGTTTTTTTAAACACTAGTTTGCAAAATATTCTATCATATGGCTGTATCAAACCATACAAACTACTCCTATGTGACTCCTATTTGTTTTTAAAATGAAATATTTCCTAATTTATAAGTCTTAATTTTGAATGTTTTTTGCTTTCTCCATCAGCTAAAAGGAATGCAACTGGGTCATTTGTAGCAATGTGGATGGACCTAGAGACTGTCATATTGAGTGAAGTAAGTCAGAAAGAGAAAAAAGAGGGTATAGATGTGGAATCTAGACAAATGGTACATATGAACCTATTTGCAGGACAAGAGTAGAGATGCTGACATAGGGAAAGGACTTGTGGGCACAGGGAGGGAAGAAGAGGGTGGGGCAGATTGAGAGGGTGGCACTAAAGTTGCATTAATGTAAAATTTTATTCTGGAGATTGTATTACAGATAAAGTACTAGTTTCCAGAGTAAGAGTACTACTAGTTCCCTAGTACTAGTTCCGTTTATATGTGAGGACGCGTGGAAGAAGGCAGCAGCCCACATAAAGTATACACATTGTTTAAAGTATACACGATGTGACGGATACACATTGCGTAAAGTAGATAGCTAGCCGGAAGCTGCTGCAGCACACAGGGAGTTCAGCTCGGTGCTCTGTGATGACCCAGAACGGCGGGATGATTGGGATGGAGGTGAGAGTGGGAGAGAGGCCTAAGAAGGAAGAAATACAGGGTTCCATCCCTGGGTCGGGAAGATCCCCTGGAGCAGGGCGCAGAGCAACCCACTCCAGGATTCTTGCCTGAAGGATCCCACAGACAGAAGCGCCTGGCAGGGACAGTTCACAGGGCCGCACAGAGTCGGACACCAGTGAAGGAACTCAGCACACACGCACAGCTGGTTCATGGTGCACAGCAGAAACTAGCACGATATTGCAAAGCAACTGTATTCCAACTTAAAATTGCCGGGGGTGGGGGGGGCGATGAATGCTTTCTGCTTTCTCCAAAATGTAGCCTATTCTAAAAGATAAGGAAGGGTAAATAGAATAACAGTTTTCAAATATCTATTATATAACATATATATCTATTATATATGTGTATATATACACTCAGACACACACACACACACACACACACACACACACACACACAAATATATGCTAAATTGCTTCAGTCATGTCCAACTCTTTGTGACCCTGTCTATGAACCATAGTCCACCAGGCTCCTCTGTCCATGGGATTCTCCAAGCAACAATACTGGAGTAGGTTGCCAAGCCCTCCTCCAGGGGATCTTCCTGACCCAGGGATTGAACCCGTATCTCTTATGTCTCCTGTATTGACAGGTGGGTTCTTTATTAGTAGTAACACATGGGGAGACTACACACACACACACACACACACACATATATGAGATATATAATATTGTAGTGTATAGTGAAGTCACTCAGTCGTGTCCAACTCTTTGTGACCCCGTGGACTGCAGCCCACCAGGCTCCTCTGTCCATGGGATTCTCTAGGCAAAAACACTGGAGTGGGTTGCCGTTTCCTTATGCCCCCAATTTTCAGCAGTTCATAAAAAGTTATTCTTGGAAATTTTGTACCTAAGTCATACATTTAGGAAGTATCTGAACCAGAGTTTGAGCCCAGAGGTATCTGATTCTCAGTCCCCACTTTTTATCAGCAGGTTAACAGCGACTGAATGGTCTCAACTGAAATATCATAGCGATGCCAAAATCTTTGTCATCTTTTATAACTTGCATGACACTCCAGAATATTTATACAGGCTGCTTTGGCAGAAGAGAAGCAAAGGGATAAAAGTAATTTGGCCCTTTCTAATCACAGAACTTATACATAAACCCAAAATCTTTTTTTTTTCTTTTAGCCATGATCCTTTCAGAGGATTGTCCCCGTCAAATGTGTCTGAACACATCAGTCAATCCTGTGGCAGCATTTCCTCCCCTTGGCAACTGGGACCTTTCTGTCAAAGCCTACAGTGACAGTTTAAGCCATTTTAATTAACAGATGCCAATATACTGGAGGAAATTATTTTCCCAAATGCCAATCAGTCCTGTTCTCCCTTTCATGGTTTCCCAATCAAAGACTGGAGCTGACATCACTGCAGGCACTGTGATACTAGCCCTCTGGCTAGCAGTGGCCAGTATTTCAAACTGTTGTTATTCAGTGGCCCAGTCATGTCCGGCTCTTTGCAAGAGAGTCAAGCTTCCTTGGGCTTCCCTGTACTTCACTATCTCCCAGAGTTTGCTCAAACTCATGTCCATTGAGCCAGTGATGCCATCCAACCCTCTCAACCTCTGCTGTCCTCTTCTCCTCCTGCCCTCAGTCTTTCCCAGCATCAGAGTATTTCCAGTGAGTCAGCTCTTTGCATCAGGTGGCCAAAGTATTGGAGCTTCAGCTTCAGCATCAGTCCTTCCGATGAATAGTCATGGTTGATTTCCTTTAGGACTAACTAGTTGGATCTCCTTGCAGTCCAAGGGACTCTCAAGGGCCTTCTCCAACACCATAGTTATAAAGTATCAATTCTTTGGCACTCAGCCTTCCTCATGGTCCAGCCCTCACATCCATACATGACTACTGGAAAAACCATAGCTTTGACTATATGGACCCTTGTTGGCTCTGTGATGTCTCTGCTCTCTAAGACACTGTCTAAGTTTGTCATAGCTTTCCTTCCAGGGAGCAAGCATCTTAAAATTTCATGGCACCGTCATTGTCTGCAGTGATTTCAGAATGAGCCTGCCATAAACCAGACTGGATTAGGAATGAACTTGAGGAAAAGATACAAAAGCTTTAAAACTTCTTCAAGAAACACTCATGGATGCTAGTGGTAAAGAACCCACCTGCCAATACAG
>SJYW01014710.1:0-12260 GCA_006410735.1 Raphicerus campestris | reverse complement strand
ACTGTGATGAATTCTGGAAGTAATCCCTCTCTGTTTAGCTCCTTGTCTCTGTTTTCTGTCCTGCAAGTTCTTACCACCGAGGTGTCTCTGGGTTCTCTACTGTGCTGCAGTTTGGAAACTCACGAGGTAACGAGCTGGAGCAGTGGTAGGGTTCAACTCATTTGTTTCTGCTCTCTCAAGAATCACTGTCCGTGATACCCGGCATCAAAGAAGCAGTTGTTCCATATATTTTGAGAATATTTTGACTGTTGCAGGCTGAAGGATAAATCCAATCTCTTCTTGCATGGAAGGGAAGTCACTATTTATGTTTCAGATTTCTCTCCTGGGATGTAGTGATTAAAACTCCATGATGGAAAAATGAGGTATAACACTCTAATTTTGTTTTGTTTAAGCCATTGTCATAAATACATTCACGTTGCTAGCAGTGTTAAGAAATATGATCCAGTAATATCTTTCAAGTCTTATTTTCCACTTAAAAATATTGTTGATAATCTTTCTGAAAAACCATAATTGAAACTCATAGTAATGACATATTTACCAACAGAAGGTTATATGTCTGTGCATTTAGCTTGATAAAATACAAACTGTGTTAATATAAAATTCAGATAATATAGCAGTTCAGTTCAGTTCAGTCGCTCAGTCGTGTCTGACTCTTTGTGACCTCATGAATCCCAGCACGCCAGGCCTCCCTGTCCATCACCATCTCCCGGAGTTCACTCAGACTCACGTCCATCGAGTCCGTGATGCCATCCAGCCATCTCATCCTCTGTCGACCCCTTCTCCTCCTGCCCCCAATCCCTCCCAGCATCACAGTCTTTTCCAGTGAGTCAACTCTTCGCGTGAGGTGGCCAAAGTACTGAAGTTTCAGCTTTAGCATCATTCCTTCCAAAGAAATTCCAGGGTTGATCTCCTTCAGAATGGACTGGTTGGGTCTCCTAGCAGTAACCCTCCTAATAGAAGTTGACCTTCATATGCTAGAAAATCAAATGGAACATTTTACAAAAGATTAATGGTCTGTTCCTTCCATTTCATATATTCATCACATGCTCTTTACCGTTTTTCCTGTGCTGTTTGTCTCAGTTGGCTGTAGTGTTTATCGAGACTTACCTAGTTCTTGCAAAATATTCATGGGTCTGCTCACTTAGGTATCTATTTTGATAGTTATTTATGATATATTTTTGAAAATACTGATTGTGACCCTCTACATTGCTTTCCTGACACATTAAATTGAAGTGGCTAGTTCTTGCAAAGTCCATAGCTATTTTTCTATTCTAATTTCTATTTCTATTGTTTTAAAATTCTGAGTGTGACCCATTCATTACATTGGTTTCCTAACACATTAAATTGTGTCAACTAGCAGTTTGAAAAGTTTCCTGATAACACTAGATTTTGTCCAGCTGGCCAGGATCAAACAAGCACCTCTTTGAAGCTAGCCAGCCTCCTGCTAGAACAGCTAAGAGTCTTAGATTTAAAAAAAAAAAAAAAAAAAATTTTTTTTTAAAAAGAAGCTTTGATGCATTGATTAGTATAAAATCAAGGAATTCTCAAGGAAGAAGTAAAAAGGGGTATCTAGAGAGTAAAACAAAACTGCTGCAACTGGCTTCAGCAGTTATTTGTTGACCAGAGCAACCTGACTTTGGTCTTCACAGGCTCTGGGGCATGATTATGGCAAGCAAACCTCAAAGGTCCTAAGTTATCTACTATGTGATCTTCTCCCCATAGAACCAGAGCCCAAAGGGCTGTACCCTTAGTATAAAGATGAAGTAGAAGTAATCCTAGTCTACAGGGGAATCACAAGGAATCTGAGCTTTTAGCTAAGGAGGAAAATTACCACAAGGCTTCACATTCACACAGTCTTGTAGCTTGAATGCATAGTATTAGATATTTTGACTAAAACTTTGAATTTAGTTAGTGGCCCTCTGTAATGGTAGTGCCCCATGGTACCTGGGAGATGTAAATAAAGATTCACTCTGGAAGACTGTACATTCACCCCAGAAGAAAATTCCAAACAAAATGAGCTGCTTGAAGGAAAACAACAACAACGAAAAACCACTTAAGTTTATAATGATCAGGAGGAAGAAACAATGAAACAGGGACTTCAGATAATGAAATTGTCAGGGACAGACTGTAAAATAATCAGCTTGTTCAATGAAGTGAAAGACAAGACTGAAAAATACATGCAAGGAATTATAAAGTATATCCAATTACTAAAAGATACCACATAGAACTTGTAGAGGTAAAAATGATTGAAAGCTATGCACCGATTAGGCACAGATCTGAAAGTAAATGAACAATATAAATGTTTTACAAACTTTAATGTGTGTGCAAATCATATGGTTCAGTTTGGTTTGCTTGATCAGTGTGTCCCGCTCTTTGCAGCCCCATGGACTGTAGCCCGCCAGGCTTCCCTGTCCTCCACTTAGCTTCTGGAGTGTGTTAAAACTCAGGTCCATTGAATCGGTGATGCCCTCCAGCTATCTCATCCTCTGTCACCCCGTTCTCCTGCCTTCAGTCTTTCATAGCATCAAGATCTTTTCCAGTGAGTTGGCTCTTCGCATCAGGTGGCCAAAGTATTGGAATTTCATCTTCAGCGTTAGTCCTTCGAGTGAATATTCAGGACTGATTTCCTTTAGGATTGACTGTTTTGATCTCTTTGCTGTCTAAAGGACACTCGCGTCTTCTCAGCACCAGTTTGGAAGCATCAATTCTTCAGCAGTCAAGTCTTTTTTACGGTCCAACTCACATCCGTTCATGACTACCGGAAAAGCCACTTGGGGATGATATTAAAAAGCAAGTTCTGATTCTGTATGTTTAAAGTGCTTCTTGAAATTATGCATTCCTAAAAGGCTCAGAGGTGAGAAGACTTCTCCAGATTCAAGGACCACACTTAAAATATCAAGACATTTCAGGATATGTCAGAAGAAGTCAATAAAAATGCAGCTCAGAAGTATAATAAGATGAAAGATACAAAGAAGAGCTGAATGCTGGCAGGGGCTCAGTGCTAAAGCACGGGGTTAAGAGATTGGATATGGGAAGAGGACCACTGTTGGCTGTGTGGATACATTGGAGGAGATGTGAATGCAGGAAATTGAGGAATTGAGGCACCGGTGTTGAGTGGCATGCAAGTGGCGAGCAGCCTCCACGGGCATTGGGAGGGGCTTGCATCAGAGTGAGCATGCCCCAGGCTCTCAGCACAGCCCAGCTGTGGCCGCCTTACCCTGCTCCGGCCTGAGTGAGTGGGTGTGCCCCAATCGGCTGTTGCTTTTGCTCCCTCTCGCCCAGGTGGGGAACAGACCCCTGAGGGTGCCACACAAGCAAAGTTGGGGCCGAAATCCAAGCTGAGCCCGGCAGTGTGACATGAAGGGGAACTGAAATCTCCATGCAGCTGTGCAAGCCATGGTTTAAATCCCTGCGATCAGCTCGGTAAATCTTGGGTCTTTGGAATATCTGAAGAGCTAGTGAGTGTTCCTACAACTGAGACCTGTCGGGCTTTAGCAGCAGTGGACTTTGGAGGCAAGTACATGTAGGAGTTGGGCCAGGTCAGAGTCTGAGCTGGCCCCACAGTGCCCACAGTAGGTCTAGAAACCTGCCTAGTGATATTGAAAAGCCACCTCGGGAGGCAGGGGCTGTGGCTTACTGTGGAAGTAAGGATACTGACAGAGGAGGCCCAAAGAAGATACTAATAATATGTTTTGTGTGTGTCATTTTGTTGTCAGGGGTGTTTTTTGTTATTTTTAACCTTTTCTATATTTAAATATATTTTTTTCTGTTTTTACTTTTTCTGTGTTTTTTTTTTCTTGATAATTTTTACATGTTTGTTTTATATTTTCATTGTTTTTCTTAGTCTCCTTTCTATTTTTTTTGTAAATTTAGTCCTTATTTTCATTTCTGAGTTGGACTGTAAAGAAAGCTGAGTGCCGAAGAATTGATGCTTTTGAGCTGTGGTGTTGGAAAAGACACTTGAGAGTCCCTTGGACTGCAAGGACATCAAACCAGTCAATCCTAAAGGAAATCAGTCCTGAATATTCATTGGAAGGACTGATGCTGAAGCTGAAGTTCTAGTACTCTGGCCACCTGATGCACAGAGCCAACTCATTAGAAAAGACCCTGACGCTGGGAAAGATTGAAGGCGGGAGGAGAAGGGGACGACAGAGGATGAGATGGTTGGATGGTTGGCATCACCGACTCAATGGATGTGAGTTTGAGCAAGCTCCAGAAGTTGGTGATGGACAGGGAAGCTTGGAGTGCTGCAGTCCATGGGGTCGCTAAGAGTCAAACATGATTGAGCACCTGAACTGACTGACTGATAAAAAGAAATAAAATTCTGTTGTTTGTAGTGATGTGGATGGATCTAGAGACTATCATACAAAGTAAGAGAAAAACAAATATACATCAATGCATACATGTGGAATCTAGAGAAATGGTATAGATGATGTTATTTGCAAAACAAATAGACAGACATAGAGAACAAATAGATGGAGACCCAGGGGGAAAGGTGGGATGAATTGGGAGATTGGATTGACATGCACTATTATGTATAAAATAGATAACCTAGACAACCCACTGTATATAGCATAGGGAACTCTACTCAATGCTCTGTGGTGACCTAAATGGGAAGGAAATCTTAAGTAGATACGTGTATTCATATGGCTGATTCACTTCATTGTACAGCAGAAACTGACATAGCAGTGTAAAGCAACTATACTCCAATTTAAAAATAAAATGCAAGGGGAATAAAGATACTAGAGACTGAGGGTCACTTCATGAGCCAGGGCAAATGAGGTGTTGCATACTTTCATACCTAACATTTTTGAAGGGCGTAAACACAGTTTTATTCATCAAAACCCAACATCCTTCTTTCAGGCTCCTCTTAAAGCTTGAAAGAAGGCACATTTAAAGCGAATAAAATATTACTTGTCTTTGGCATGATACTTTGTGTTTCCAAATGTTTATTTACTTTTTTTCTCAGATAATCCACATACCATCTGTGTGATGAATGTAATTATTTTTATTCTATAAGTTGAGAATATCAAGGCTCTGAGAGGTGATTTGGCTGGATCTCTTCAGGGAATGAACCATGTGTGATTCATCCTCTTAGTGTCATTTCTAAAATTTTTTTAAAATGGAAAGAGAAAAAGATCATCAATAAATGTGTATAAAATTGAAAAAAAGAGATATGGTTATGAGACATGGATGATAGAGAAGGTCTAATATATTGCTAATTGATGTCCCAAAAGAAAGAAAGAGAAACAGTGGGAAAGAGACAATATTCGAAAAGATCATGGCTGAGAATTTTTCAAAACTGATGAAAAATATCATCCTACAGATTCGGGGCAGGGGGTGGTGGTGGAATAAACTCCAAAGAGAAATAAGAATTCACACCTTGACGTATCAGGGTAAGACTTTAAAACACCAAAGATAAAGAGGAAACTATTAAAATCAAGGAGAAAATGGATATTTTCAAAGGTTTAACAGTTAAGCTGACTGATCCCTCATCAGCAATGATGCAAGCCAAAAATTGACACTTCAGTGTAGAGAGATAACCTAGAACTCTGTACCAAGTGGAAATGTTTTTTAAGTATGAGAGAATAATATATTTTCACTTGACAGAAATTGTCCTCAGTAAACCTTCACTAGATGATGATATNCTTTTGAACTGTAGTGTTGGAGAAGACTCTTGAGAGTCCCTTGGACTGCAAGGAGATCCAACCAGTCCATTCTGAAGGAGATCAGCCCTGGGATTTCTTTGGAAGGAATGATGCTAAAGCTGAAACTCCAGTACTTTGGCCACCTCATGCGAAGAGTTGACTCGTTGGAAAAGTCTCTGATGCTGGGAGGGATTGGGGGCAGAAGAAGAAGAGGACGACAGAGGATGAGATGGCTGGATGGCATCACTGACTCGATGGACGTGAGTCTGAGTGAACTCCAGGAGATGGTGATGGACAGGGAGGCCTGGTGTGCTGCAATTCATGGGGTTGCAAAGAGTCGGACACGACTGAGCAACTGAACTGAACTGAACTGAACTGGAATCCGTTAGACCTTCCACTAAATCAGCCTAGAGGGGATTCTGATACAAACTCAAGTTTGAACAGTAGTTCTCAAACAGATATTTGAATTCCTCTCAGAATTCCCTGGAGGGCGCCAGATCCATGTTCACAGAGCCTCAGGACCCAGACGGCTATGCTCCATCCCCAGTAAGTCTGAATTTAAAAATCTGCATTTCTGACAAGTTCCCAGAATGCACACTTAGAGAACCATTGCTCTAGATGAGAAGATGGCCAAACTGCAATCTGAAGAGTAATAGTTAATAAGGTGAAGAAGGCTGTGGGGAGTAGGAGGAAACCATACTGATCTTTCCATTGTAATCTTCTATTTTATTTCTACTCTTATTTTTTTCCTATTTTTGATTTATGCCAGTCTTGTTCTAACTCAGTAAGAATGTTTGCCTCAGCCCTTTCCAACCTGACTTTCCTAATATACATATTTGAGGCTATAAACTTCTAAGTATTACTCTAGACGCATCTCAAAAGTTTAGATATATTGTGTTTTTATTGGCATTCAATTCTAAACTTTCTAATCTCCAAGTTTTTTTTTTAATTGTAGTATAGTTGATTTACAGTATTTTGTTAGTTTCAGGCATACAACACAGTGATTTAGTTTTTCTGCAGATTATATTTCACTATAGGTTTTGGGTTTAGATATAATTCCCTGTGCCTACAGTAAATCTGCATTGCTTATCTATTTTACATGTAACAGCTTGTATCTATTAATCCTATATTCCTATTTTGTCCCTCCTCTCCTCTGTCCCTCCTTTGGACACCGTGTTTGTTTTCTATGTCTGCAAATCTTGTTTCTGTTTTGTATACAAAGTCATACATTTTCTTCTTGAACTCGGGAGTTACTTAGGCTTCCCTTGTGGCTCAGCTAGTAAACAATCTGCCTGCAATGCAGGAGACATGAGTTCAATCCTTGGATTGGGAAGATCCCCTGGAGAAGGGAATGACTACCTACTCAGTATTTTGGCCTGGAGAATTCCATGCAGTCACTAATATCTAGACGTGCAGTTTTTTGCACTGATTTCTAGCTTAATTGTATTGTGGTTAGGGAACACAATGGGCTTCCCTGGTGGCTCAGTTGGTAAAGAATCTGCCTGCAACGCAAGAGACCCAGGTTCCATCCTTGGGTAAGGAAGATCCCCTGGAGAAGGGGATGAATGGCAACCCACTCCAGTATTTTCGCCTGAGTTCCACACAGAGGAGCCTGATGGGCTACTTACTGTCCATGAGGTCTCAAACAGTTGGACATGACTGAGCAACTAACACTAGAGAACATACTTCTGTATCTGAACTGTTTGAAATTTTTATGAAATATCCTATCTGTGCTATAAAAAAGGTATATTCTGCAGTTGTTTGATATATTAGTCTATGTATGTTCATTAAATTATGTTTGTTAATGTTTAATTCTGTATATTTCTAATTTTTTAAACATTTGTTCTATTCCTTACAAAGAGAGATGTCACTATTTCCTTTAACAACTAGATTTTATATTTTTTACTCTCCATGCAATTCTTACATTTTCTACACAGTGTATTTTGGCTATGTTAATAGGCACATTTAAAATTGTTTATTAATTTGGTAGCTGTTTTGCTTGCTTTTAATACAACTACATCAAAATTCCCCAGGTCAAAGTTTGCTCTATCTTTTAAAGTCCACCATTTTTGAACTTCTGTTTCAAATGCCTTTTGTAAACAGTATATTATATCTGATCATCTTGGTCATATACCATACACCATTTTCACTTCATGTAATTTTTGAGATATATGGATTTATATCAACTGGTGTTTTGCTTTCCATTTATCCCACAATTTCTATCATTTGGATTATTTTTTACATCCCATTTATTCCCCAACCAGTATGAAAGTTGTTCACTCTATTTTTTTTAAGCAGGTACTCCAAAAATAAAAACATGCAATCTAAAATAAATTAACATCTTGACCTTCTTCTTTACCAATAAAAAGCCTATTCATCATTTCATCCTCACTCATTTGTCACTACCGATTTTTTATTTNTTTTTTAAGCAGGTACTCCAAAAATAAAAACATGCAATCTAAAATAAATTAACATCTTGACCTTCTTCTTTACCAATAAAAAGCCTATTCATCATTTCATCCTCACTCATTTGTCACTACCGATTTTTTATTTATTTGGCTGCTTTGGTTCTTAGTTGCAGCTCATAGAATCTTTCACTGCCGTGTACGCACTCTCTAGTTGCAGCACACAGGATCTTTCACTGCTGTGTACACACTCTCTAGTTGCAGCACACAGCATCCTTCGCTGCCCTGTACGCACTCTCTAGTTGCAGCACACAGCATCTTTCACTGCCATGTACAGACACTCTAATTGTGGTCTGTGAGCTTAGTTGTNGGTCTTAGTTGCAGCTCATAGAATCTTTCACTGCCATGTATGCACTCTCTAGTTGCAGCACACAGGATCTTTCACTGCCGTGTACGCACTCTCTAGTTGCAGCACACAGCATCCTTCGCTGCCCTGTACGCACTCTCTGGTTGCAGCACACAGCATCTTTCACTGCCATGTACAGAAACTCTAATTGTGGTCTGTGAGCTTAGTTGTTCTGTCACACAGTATCTTAGTTTCCTAACCGAGGCTCAAACCCATGTTGCCTTCATGGCAAGGCAGATTCTTAACCACTAGACCACTAGGAAAGTCCCTCATGTGATTTTTCATTCTTTCTGCTTTTAAAAATTCTACATTGAATTGTTCATTAGACAGTATCCGCTAACCAGTCACTTTCTGGGGTCTTTCACATCTGAGCTCTTCCATATGGGATTTCTTCCTTCTATCCTGATTTATATCATCATCTAGTGAAGGTTTACTGAGGACAATTTCTGTCAAGTCAAAATATATTATTCTCTCATACTTAAAAAACATTTCCACTTGGTACAGAGTTCTAGGTTATCTCTCTACACTGAAGTGTCAATTTTTGGCTTGCATCATTGCTGATGAGGGATCAGTCAGCTTAACTGTTAAACCTTTGAAAATATCCATTTTCTCCTTGATTTTAATAGTTTCCTCTTTATCTTTGGTGTTTTAAAGTCTTACCCTGATACGTCAAGGTGTGAATTCTTATTTCTCTTTGGAGTTTATTCCACCACCACCCCCTGCCCCGAATCTGTAGGATGATATTTTTCATCAGTTTTGAAAAATTCTCAGCCATGATCTTTTCGAATATTGTCTCTTTCCCACTGTTTCTCTTCCTTTCTTTTGGGACATCAATTAGCAATATATTAGACCTTCTCTATCATCCATGTCTCATAACCATATCTCTTTTTTTCAATTTTATACACATTTATTGATGATCTTTTTCTCTTTCCATTTTAAAAAAATTTTAGAAATGACACTAAGAGGATGAATCACACATGGTTCATTCCCTGAAGAGATCCAGCCAAATCACCTCTCAGAGCCTTGATATTCTCAACTTATAGAATAAAAATAATTACATTCATCACACAGATGGTATGTGGATTATCTGAGAAAAAAAGTAAATAAACATTTGGAAACACAAAGTGTCATGCCAAAGAAAAGTAATATTTTATTCGCTTTAAATGTGCCTTCTTTCAAGCTTTAAGAGGAGCCTGAAAGAAGAATGTTGGGTTTTGATGAATAAAACTGTGTTTACGCCCTTCAAAAATGTTAGGTATGAAAGTATGCAACACCTCACTTGCCCTGGCTCATGAAGTGACCCTCAGTCTCTAGTATCTTTATTCCCCATGCATTTTATTTTTAAATTGGAGTATAGTTGCTTTACACTGCTATGTCAGTTTCTGCTGTACAATGAAGTGAACCAGCCATACGAATACACATATCTACTCTTNAAGAAGGATGTTGGGTTTTGATGAATAAAACTGTGTTTACGCCCTTCAAAAATGTTAGGTATGAAAGTATGCAACACCTCATTTGCCCTGGCTCATGAAGTGACCCTCAGTCTCTAGTATCTTTATTCCCCTTGCATTTTATTTTTAAATTGGAGTATAGTTGCTTTACACTGCTATGTCAGTTTCTGCTGTACAATGAAGTGAATCAGCCATATGAATACACGTATCTACTTAAGATTTCCTTCCCATTTAGGTCACCACAGAGCATTGAGTAGAGTTCCCTATGCTATATACAGTGGGTTGTCTAGGTTATCTATTTTATACATAATAGTGCATGTCAATCCAATCTCCCAATTCATCCCACCTTTCCCCCTGGGTCTCCATCTATTTGTTCTCTATGTCTATTTCTGTTTTGCAAATAACATCATCTATACCATTTCTCTAGATTCCACATGTATGCATTGATGTATATTTGTTTTTCTCTTACTTTGTATGATAGTCTCTAGATCCATCCACATCACTACAAACAACAGAATTTTATTTCTTTTTATCAGTCAGTCAGTTCAGGTGCTCAATCATGTTTGACTCTTAGCGACCCCATGGACTGCAGCACTCCAAGCTTCCCTGTCCATCACCAACTTCTGGAGCTTGCTCAAACTCACATCCATTGAGTCGGTGATGCCAACCATCCAACCATCTCATCCTCTGTCGTCCCCTTCTCCTCCCGCCTTCAATCTTTCCCAGCGTCAGGGTCTTTTCTAATGAGTTGGCTCTGTGCATCAGGTGGCCAGAGTACTAGAACTTCAGCTTCAGCATCAGTCCTTCCAATGAATATTCAGGACTGATTTCCTTTAGGATTGACTGGTTTGATGTCCTTGCAGTCCAAGGGACTCTCAAGTGTCTTTTCCAACACCACAGCTCAAAAGCATCAATTCTTCGGCACTCAGCTTTCTTTACAGTCCAACTCAGAAATGAAAATAAGGACTAAATTTACAAAAAAAATAGAAAGGAGACTAAGAAAAACAATGAAAATATAAAACAAACATGTAAAAATTATCAAGAAAAAAAAAACACAGAAAAAGTAAAAACAGAAAAAAATATATTTAAATATAGAAAAGGTTAAAAATAACAAAAAACACCCCTGACAACAAAATGACACACACAAAACATATTATTAGTATCTTCTTTGGGCCTCCTCTGTCAGTATCCTTACTTCCACAGTAAGCCACAGCCCCTGCCTCCCGAGGTGGCTTTTCAATATCACTAGGCAGGTTTCTAGACCTACTGTGGGCACTGTGGGGCCAGCTCAGACTCTGACCTGGCCCAACTCCTACATGTACTTGCCTCCAAAGTCCACTGCTGCTAAAGCCCGACAGGTCTCAGTTGTAGGAACACTCACTAGCTCTTCAGATATTCCAAAGACCCAAGATTTACCGAGCTGATCGCAGGGATTTAAACCATGGCTTGCACAGCTGCATGGAGATTTCAGTTCCCCTTCATGTCACACTGCCGGGCTCAGCTTGGATTTCGGCCCCAACTTTGCTTGTGTGGCACCCTCAGGGGTCTGTTCCCCACCTGGGCGAGAGGGAGCAAAAGCAACAGCCGATTGGGGCACACCCACTCACTCAGGCCCGAGCGGGGTAAGGCGGCCACAGCTGGGCTGTGCTGAGAGCCTGGGGCGTGCTCACTCTGATGCAAGCCCCTCCCAATGCCCGTGGAGGCTGCTCGCCACTTGCATGCCACTCAACACCGGTGCCACAATTCCTCAATTTCCCGCATTCACATCTCCTCCAATGTATCCACACAGCCAACAGTGGTCCTCTTCCCATATCCAATCTCTTAACCCCGTGCTTTAGCACTGAGCCCCTGCCAGCATTCAGCTTTTCTTTGTATCTTTCATCTTATTATACTTCTGAGCTGCATTTTTATTGACTTCTTCTGACATATCCTGAAATGTCTTGATATTTTAAGTGTGGTCCTTGAATCTGGAGAAGTCTTCTCACCTCTGAGCCTTTTAGGAATGCATAATTTCAAGAAGCACTTTAAACATACAGAATCAGAACTTGCTTTTTAATATCATCCCCAAGTGGCTTTTCCGGTAGTCATGAACGGATGTGAGTCGGACCTAAGAAAGACTTGACTGCTGAAGAATTGATGCTTCCAAACTGGTGCTGAGAAGACTCTTGAGAGTCCTTTAGACAGCAAAGAGATCAAAACAGTCAATCCTAAAGGAAATCGGTCCTGAATATTCACTCGAAGGACTAACGCGGAAGATGAAATTCCAATACATTGGCCACCTGATGCGAAGAGCCAACTCACTGGAAAAGATCTTGATGCTATGAAAGACTGAAGGCAGGAGAACGGGGTG
>SJYW01014707.1:179377-221233 GCA_006410735.1 Raphicerus campestris | reverse complement strand
ATTTACATGATTGTAATCATTTTTGCTCAGCAGTGTGTGAGAGCTGAAGTAACATTATATTTCTCTTTGTTTCCAGTGTTGCCCAAGTTTGAAGTTAAGGTCAGTGCACCACGAACAATAACTATTTCAGATGATGAATTCCAAATCGGCACGTGTGCTAAGTAAGTATTCAAGAGATTTAACTCCACCTGTCAATACAAGGCTTAGAGGAAACAAACAATGAAATCAGTCATGTAAACTTATGTATCTGCTTATATTAAAAGTATTAAAGAAGTAATGGGTTGTCACTGAATATTTGAAAAATATTTAAAAATGTGAGATATAACCTAAAATTAATTACATTAACTGCCATTAACACTTTATTTTTCTCTGGTCTTTTATGAGTACTTTCAACAGTTATACTTTTTTACCCACTCCAGTTAAGAAAACCTGTCACTATATAATGCCAGGCTTTTCATGTATTCCAGTTCCTCGCTGCATAAACATATCTCTATGTGACTATACCAAATTTATCTAACCACTCTTTGATTATATGACATGCAGCCTGTTTGATTTTGTTTTCCCAGTGACAAATAAAGTTATAGTAATGTCTTTTTGTATAAAATGTAGTATTTTAATTAAAAATTATTTACTTAAGAGAAGTTTCCAGAGTTGGATTTACTACAACAAAAGTGTAACAATACCATGACAAGTGTGTAACATTCTTTTGGTCTTTTGACTGCCATACTGATCACTAAGTATGTTGTGCCCAAGGACGATTCCGACAGCTTGTCTAAAGCACCTTGCCTCATTGAATCTTCACCATCAGTGGATGTTTTCACTTAAAAAAAAAAAGAAAGAAAGAAATATTGAAAATATCATAGTGGAGAAAAATGCATTTTATCAATTTAATTTTAACTAATTTGAAATCCACTTGATGTAAAAAAGGAATTCCTATGTGACTTGAGAAATTGTTGTTTTCTTTTGANAGGAGAAGAAAGAAATATTGAAAATATCATAGTGGAGAAAAATGCATTTTATCAATTTAATTTTAACTAATTTGAAATCCACTTGATGTAAAAAAGGAATTCCTGTGTGACTTGAGAAATTGTTGTTTTCTTTTGAGGGGATTATTTCTAATGCCTTGCCTTTCCTCAAATTTCTAATTATAGTAAAAAAAAAAAAAGCCAATATTTATTGAATGCCAATGAGTGTGCTAAGCATCACATTTGTTAACTTTCTCACCATGTCACTGTGAGAAAGGAACTATTATCAACTCAGTTTTGTAAACAAAGATAATGAGACAGAGAACTGAAATAACTTATCAACATTAATGGGGTTTTTTGATGGAAGAACTACAATTTAGACCTAGGCTATCTAAGTTCAATTTCTCTCCTAACCAAGACCTCTATTATACTTTATGTAAACAATTGAAAATGTTAATATTTGCCATATTTGTTAAACATTGTTTATTTAACTAATGACATGAAAACTACCTGCCTTTGAATGTTTTCAGTAGTATATTAAAGATACATTGGTAAAGGGCAGCCTGGTAGAAACATGGGGATTTTGCTGAGAATATCATAAGGAATCTTAGAAACAGTTTCTAGTCTTTTAAAAAAAAAAATGTTCTTTAGACTCTAGGAAAACAATCATAATATTTTTCTAAGTTTCAGTGAAGAATAGCTGATCATGTGCCAGAATTTTGTAAATGTAATGTATGAGATATTATAGGTTATCAGTGTTAAAAATAATGGATAATCAATATAAGGATCTTAAACTGGTTTCACTAGAAAAATCGTACAGAAAACCAGAATTGTCAGTGGGATTAACATCTATAATTTATCTGCTGAATGATATGTATGTTGTAACACTGCAATGCACTTTATAGGAGTAGTCAAAATATTTTATCAAGTTTCACCTTCCAAAGACTTCCTAAAAGCTAAATGTTGATATGAAATTGGGATTTTTTTAAATTTATTTATTTTAATTGGAGGCTAATTACTTTACAATTTTATATTGGTTTTGCCATACATCAACATGAATTTGCCACGAGTGTACATGTGTTCCCAATATTGAACCCCTCTCCCACCTCCCTCTCTATACCATCCCTCTGGGTCATCCCAGTACACCAGCCCCAAGCATCCTGTATCCTGCATCGAACCTGGACTGGCAATTTGTTTCTTATATGATATTATACATGTTTCAATGCCATTCTCTGTAATCATCCCNATATTGAACCCCCCTCCCACCTCCCTCTCTATACCATCCCTCTGGGTCATCCCAGTACACCAGCCCCAAGCATCCTGTATCCTGTATCGAACCTGGACTGGCAATTTGTTTCTTATATGATATTATACATGTTTCAATGCCATTCTCTGTAATCATCCCGCCCTCTCCCTCTCCCACAGAGTCCAAAAGACTCTTCTATACTTCTGTGTTTATTTTGCTGTCTTGCATACAGGGTTATTGTTACCATCTTTCTAAATTCCATATATATGCGTTAGTATATGGTATTGGTGTTTTTCTTTCTGGCTAACTTCACTCTGTATAATCGGCTCCAGTTTCATCCACCTCGTTAGAACTGATTCAAATGTATTCTTTTTAATGGCTGAGTAATACTCCATTGTGTATATGTACCACAGCTTTCTTATCCATTCATCTGCTGATGGACATCTAGGTTGCTTCCATGTCCTGGCTATTATAAACAGTGCTGCGATGAACATTGGGGTACATGTGTCTCTTTCAATTCTGGTTTCCTCAGTGTGTATGCCCAGCAGTGGGATTGCTGGGTCATAAGGCAGAGGGATTTATTTATTTATTGACATGGAGTTTGGATTTATTGAAATGTTGATATGGAATTTGGATTTATTAAAACTTCCTTAATGTTATATTCTACTCAGATCTGACATTAAACAGTGTGTCAGTATGAGCAATAATCAAGTCCTGCAACAGGACTAGCGAGTTGAGAGCAGAGCTAAGCTTGCTCCATGGTTATTTCTGTGCAGGCTAAGAGAACAGGATGAGTGAATCGGTGTGTCCAGAAAATAACAGCAGTGACTGAGTTGCCAGCAATTAATACTGCAGTATTGTGCAATTAAACTGCACAATACTGAATCATTGTTTCTTAACCATTCCCTGGGACTTAGCTTGGAATAAGCAGAGGAAACAACAACAAATTAGATTATTTTAGCAAACCACCTCAGAGATTAATTAAGCTTTTAAGAAGGAAGAAAATCGCCCACAGGCAAAAGTATTTGAATAAAATGCATTAGTATTCACCAAAAACTTTTCAGATTATGAAAGGAGAATGTTTATTCTGATCTGTATGTAAACTTAAGCTACATATCTTTTGGGTATATGTCAACTTCTAGGTGATAACACAGTGAGTTTTATCTGATAAATAAAAGACAATAAGAAGGAAATAAGATATGCTGGGGTATAACATTTGTGATCTGTTTAGAGTCTTGACTCTATTTTACTTGTAATTGATATTTAGAGTTGACAGATTATAGTGAGTTGGATTGAGTTAAAATATAAGAAGCATTGAGAATTGTTAAATAGATTAGTGGAAGAGAAAGAACATGGATTGTGGCCTGAGAAATATCTGAATTTGAACTTTAATTCCATCAGTTACAATGTGGAGAAGAGAGATACTCGATCTCAATTTACTAATCCATTAAATGAGATAACACACATATATCAGGATCACTGGGAAAAATAAATGATATATGTAAACACCAATGTCCAACTACTAGAAAAAATGTTATAATCAATACAGTTAATAATATTCACTTTTACTGTATACTGATTTTAGATTTGTTTTTCTAAATACTAGTGGAAGGGATTCTTAAATAAGCTAAAAGCTCAAACAATCAATGTATTTGCCTTTGAATCTTTAAAAAGCTTGTATTATATATAGTCTTTTGTGTGTTTTGGGAGAAAATGAAATATTTATTTAATCCCATCCCGAAAGACAGACTTCCCTAGTGGCTGAGACAGTAAAGAACCCGCCTGAAATGTGGAAGACCTGGGTTCAATCTCTGAGTTGGGAAGATCCCATGGAGGAGGGCATGGCAACCCAGTCCTGGAGATTCCTGCCTGGAGAATCCCCATGGACAGAGGAGCCTGGCAGGCTGCAGTCCCTAGAGTCGCAAAGAGTCGGACACGACTGAGTGACTAAGTACACACGCACTCCAAAAGACATTATACTTTTGGTCAGAGCATATCCAGTATATGCCAATCCTTTTATATTTACTGAGTGAGAAATGAGAAGTGTTATATAAAATATTAATTGAGAAGTACTTCATGATCCTGAGTAATTTATTTATATGTATATATATTTTGTGCTAGAGCAAGTGTTGCAAGCAATTTTTAAAATATTTTTATCAGATTAAAAAATAACTTTTGAAATTCAATTTGATCATTAAGTCCAAGTCACTTAGATTCTGAATTTTGCATTACTTTGAATTTGATTAAAAAAACAACAACAACAACTGAATCTTCTAACAGATTAAATGTCTAATTTAATCTAAATTCAGTGGAGAGGAGAGTGCAAATAGATGAGCTTCCTAATTGAATTTGGTTGTTGGATAGACATAGTTTAGAGATTTCATATATAACTTATGAATAAGAGACCATGAAATATGACTGTGGTATTGTTCATATTACCAGTATATCTTCTCCTCCTAGGTATTCCTTTGGCCAACCTGTACATGGGAAAGTCCAAGTCCAGGTGTGCAGGGAATTTTTTTCCTCTGTGGCTTGTGAGAAAGACAAGAATAAAATATGTGAACAGTTTGTTGCACAGGTACAGATCATGATTTTTACTCCAAAAAATTAATTCTTGCTCATTTTTAATATTATTCTTTCTTTGATTCCATTTATAAAAGAGACCGAACAACACTATTTTCATGTTGTTGATAATGGAGGTTGTACATAGATGAGGTAAAGAATGAGAAGAAAATTCAAGTTATAATTCATTCTCTAGGCCAAGTTCATTTCTCTTCACCTATGTACTCATAGAATTTTTAGAATTTGAAAGATCTTATTGTCTTTTTTTGTTTATACTGTTTAGGTGACCCCTCTGATCTTTCTTTGGAGTATCATAAACTATCCTTTACATAAATGAATCCCTAATAGCACTCACCATGCCACCTAGAATTGTCTTTATGAAAAAAGTTTGCTTGCAAATAGCTGCAATTCAAAGTATCTATTTTATTACCTTAGATTTGAAGCCACCATTTGCTTTTTCAGTTTATAGTATCATAGCATTAATGATCGTGGCCATCTCATTGAGGATCAGCTTTAGACTTCAAAAGTGAAATGTGTTTACACCATACAGTTTGCATTTTAATTCTGATTGTCCTAATCCCTCTGAATTTTTGAACAGAAAATTACCTAGTTTTTTGGTGAATATCAATATTTGGTTAATACAGACAGAAACCTGTATTTTAGGTAGGGATTTCAGACTGAAAAAGACTGAATGGAATTCTTTCACATCAGAGAACATTATTCTATGGTGTGGTTATAATATAATTTTGTCAGCCATTGTACCCAAGTGATGGGGATTTCATTCAACTAGTGTTTAATTTTTCCCCAGTGTGAAAAATGCAACAATAAATAGTCTGGAAAAAATATCTTTATATATGAGAAGTTTTATTTATTTGAAATAGATTCCTTGAAGCAGATTTCCTGAGTCAAAGTAGATAAATATATAGGTGGATAGATACAATCATGTATAGATTTAATTTTTTAAAAATATTACTGCCAGCAATACACGAATTTAAAATGTTTTGCCATTTTGGTAGACAAAAATTTAGCTTGTTTTAACTTGCACTAATAGTGAGTTTTGGGCTTCCCTGGTGGCTCAGTGGTTAAGAATCTACCACATCAAGAGATGTGGGTTCCATTCCTGGGCATGAAGGTCCCCTGGAGAAGGAAATGGCAACCTACTCCAGTATTCTTGCCTGGAAAATCCGGTGGACTGAGGAGCCTGATGGGCTATAGACAAGAGTCAGACATGACTGAAAGACTAATCAACAACAGCAATAACCCATGAGTTTGAGAATATGTTCATATTTTTGTTATCAGTTTGGACTTCTTGTTTGAGAACTCTTAGTTACACCTGTTTTTCCTGTTGCTATGAAATGGAAACTTTCTTGTTTTATGAATATTGCCCTCTAACCCTCTTGCCAGAACTAGAAAAAGCCTGCACACAGCAATAAAGAACCTGCATGCGACAAGAAAGATCCAGTGCAGAAAAAAAAAAAGTACCCTTTAGTTCCGAAGCGAAATTTTTTCAAGTTTTTATTTAAATATTGACTTTGTGGTATTTTTGAAATACCAGAGCTCCTAATGTTTATGGGCTCTCAGCCTTAGAAAAAGGTCTTACCTGCAATTGTATTGTACATGTAGCTATCTATTATAAGATTTTAAAAATTTATCTAATCAACATATAATTTTTATTAAGTTCTAAAATAATTTTCTTTTCTTCCAGATGGATTTTCATCTGTGTTAGTATCTACCTCTTGTCCAATTTTGCCCTCCTAAATCATCTCATAAAAATGTTCATCTATTTTGTTGGTCTTTAACTTCTCCTTTCACCTTTTTCCTAATATTGCTTTCTGTTTCTGCATAATTTATTTTCATTTTCATATTACTCTGTTCCTTAAAATTTTAGTTTATTTTATTAGTTCAAAAAGTGTTAGTTGCTTCTTGTTTAAAAAAATTCAGTGTNTGCTTTCACCTTTTTCCTAATATTGCTTTCTGTTTCTGCATAATTTATTTTCATTTTCATATTACTCTGTTCCTTAAAATTTTAGTTTATTTTATTAGTTCAAAAAGTGTTAGTTGCTTCTTGTTTAAAAAAAATTCAGTGTTTTTACATTTTCAGTTAATCACTACATAACAGCAAAGATTTTGATGCGAAGTATTCATCCCTTGACAATGGCAACATCTAGATTATTATTGATTTACTTCACGTGGTCTCTTTGACTCAGGGATGACTGAAAAATTTTTCCTCTTAATTTCAAAGCAATTAAAGTTCTTCTGANACACAAACAAACTGACAGCATGCACGCACGTATAATGTAAGGAAAGGAAAGGAAAGTGAAGTCTCTCAGTCGTGTCTGACTCTTTGCAACCCCATGGACTGTAGCCTACCAGGCTCCTCTGTCCATGGGATTTTCCAGGCAATAGTACTGGAGTGGATTGCCATTTCCTTCTCCAAGGGCTCTTCCCAACCCAGGGATCAAACTCAGGTCTCCCACACTGTAGACAGACGCTTTACTGTCTAAGTCACAGGGAGTTAAAAACAATAGATCCTCTGCTAACATTTGATTTAAATTCAATGCCCTTTCCACTGTGTCATAGTTTACTGTTTTGGTTTGTTCAATCTCGAAAAAAGTTAGAAGGCCTAGTTTTCTGACTTTATTCCCCTATATTGTCATATGTAAACTTTTTTTAATTTTTTTAATTTTTTTTTTTTTTTTTTACTTTACAATAATGTATTGGTTTTGCCACACATCAACTTTAAAAGCAATCCAGATCAAGGAATTTGCTCAGTTGGCTTTGCAGAATATTCCTTTTTTTCCATAAAATTTCTTAAGTTCTAGTTAGGTAAGTGAATCAATTGCTTCATGTAAGGAATCTTGAAAGAGATAGAAAAGGACATCATATTATCTCCAGGCAGGGAGAAAGAATGAGTTATTCTGGTCCAAGCATAAATATGTTGATAAGATTCAGTTGTCTGATTCAAGAAGTGATTCATAGACTTTTAATCATTGCCCTTCACAGAAGGGGTGAGTGGTCAATGTAATTTATATTTGGAAATGTTTTTCAGGTAAAGTGAATATCACGGTAGTTGCTGAGTCCAAGCAAAATAGTGCTTGCCCAAATGAAGCACCTGAGAGGCAGAACCTGAACTGGAAAGATACTGTGATCAAAAGTCTAGTGGTACAGGTGAGTACATTCAAAACTGTCAAGCCCTTCCACAAACAAAAGAGAGTATCATGGGCTTCCCAGGTGGTTAAATGGTAAAGAACCCACCTGCCAATGCAGGAGACATTAAAAGACTCAGGTTCCATCCCTGGGTTGAGAAGATCTCCTGGAGGAGGAAGTGGCAACCCGCTCCAGTGTTCTTGCTTGAAGAATCCCAATGACAGAGGAGCCTTGCGGGCTACAGTCCATAGGGTCAAAAGAGATGGACACGAGAAGTGACTTAGCATGCATGCAATAGGTTAAATAATAAACGACATTCTCTGTGAAGAAACTTAATTGACCATAATTGCTGTTGACAAACAGTCAGACATGACTGAGCAACTAAAACTTTCACTCTCACTATTGACACAAGATATGCCATTTTAAATAAATTAAAACGGCAAAAAAATTCATTCATTCATTCACAAACACTTAACGCAGGATAGAAAAATGTAACTCATGAAACAGGCTTAGATTTTTTTGTTTGCTCCTGACTCATGATGTTTCCTATACATCTGATCCTCTTCCCTCCCTTCCTTTAACTGACTCTCAAATCCAAGAGACAAATCTACATGTCTGTGCAGGCCTCATCATCCTCTAAAAGAATCACTGCTTGTCAATGGCATCGTCTCACCTCACCTTTTGGCATGTTCTTACTTTGCAAAACACTTTTGTTTGTCTACTGGAGAAACTGGACAGTGCCAGAGAAACTGAGTATGTTCCACTAAGACACTGAAGTTATCTCTGTCCCTCAAAGAACTATGAGAACACAGGACCAAAGTGGGTGTTGGTAACATAGAGTGACTTGCAGATATAAACAGAAGGGGACAATGAATGGAACTTCTCCAGCAACAACCATGAGCCAGCCATGCTTATGTGAGCTGACACTTGGTTGCTTTTTCTGTGTGGAAAGATGACTCAGACCCCTGACTTTATGCTTCTTTCTGTTTATTTTACTCTTTGATAGCCTGAAGGTATTGAAAAAGAGATGACTCAGAGTTTTCTTATCTGTACACAAGGTAAGAGGATCTTTTCTTTTTTAACTTTTTTATTCTGTATTGGGTGGGGCCGTGTGCCGCTCGTTGCCTTTCTTTTTTTTAATTTTTGCTTCCCTGATGGCTCAGACAGTAAAGTGTCTGCCCGCAATGCGGGAGGCCTGGGTTCGATTCCTGGGTCGGGAAGATCCCCTGGGGAAGGGAATGGCAATCCACTCCAGCACGCTTGCCTGGAAAATCCCATGGACAGAGGAGCCTGATAGGCTACAGTCTGTGGGGTCGCAAAGAGTCGGACATGACTGAGCGACTTCACTTTCAGTATAGCCAATTAACTTAAATGCAGAGTACATCATGAGAAATGCTGGGCTGGAAGAAGCACAGGCTGAAATCAAGATTGCTGGAAGAAATATCAATAATCTCAGGTAGCAGAAAGTGAAGAGGAACTAAAAAAGCCTCTTGATGAAAGTGAAAGTGGAGAGTGAAAAAGTTGGCTTAAAGCTCAACATTCAGGAAACGAAGATCATGACATTTGGTCCCATCGCTTCTTGGGAAATAGATGGGAAACAGTAGATACAGTGTCAGACTTTATTTTTCTGGGCTCCAAAATCACTGCAGATGGTGATTGCAGCCATGAAATTAAAAGACGCTTACTCCTTGGAAGGAAAGTTATGACCAACCTAGACAGCATATTAAAAAGCAGAGACATTACTTTGTCAACAAAGGTCCACCAACTAAAGGCGATGGTTTTTTCTGTGGTCATGTATGGATGTGAGAGTTGGACTATGAAGAAAGCTGAGTGCCAAAGAATTGATGCTTTTGAACTGTGGCATTGGAGAAAACTCTTGAGAGTCCCTTGGGCTGCAAGGAGATCCAATCAGTCCATCCTGGAGGAGACCAGTCCTGGGTGTTCATTGGAAGGACTGATGCTGAGGCTGAAGCTCCAGTACTTTGGCCACCTCATGCGAAGAGTTGACTCAATGGAAAAGACCCTGATGCTGGGAGGGATTGGGGACAGGAGGAGAAGGGGACAACTGAGGATGAGATGGCTGGATGGCATCACTGACTCGATTCGCATGAGTTTGGGTGAACTCCGGGAGCTGGTGATGGACAGGGAGGCCTGGCATGCTGCGATTCATGGAGTCGCAGAGTCAGACAGGATTGAGTGACTGAACTGAACTGATAGCCAATTAATAACATCGTGATAGTTTCAGGGGAACAGCAAACAGATTCAGCCATACACATATACATGTATCCATTCTCCCCCAAATTCCCATCCCATCCAGGCTGCCATGTAATATTGAGCAGATTCCCATGTGCTGTAGGATCTTCTACATGGTCAAACTAGTCCTAAAGGAAATTTATCCACAGGTCTGTTTATTTCCTCTTCTTCCACTTTATTGCTATACTGAGGACCTCAGTGACTTTATTCTGAATATCCAATGGAGGATTATTTCATTTCAGTCCCAGTCTTCATTCTATAATTTTAGCAAGTATAAAATATATTTATGAGGTTATTTTTTGTTGTCCATCTATGACATCAATCTGTCTCAGCCTACTTTTTTCATCTTGTGAATTTTTGTGGGGGTGGGGTGAATGGAGCTCATCTTGCAGGTCAGTGTGGCACAATTTTTGGCAGTGGAAAGGCAAGATTATGCCCAAACAGCACATAATGTAAGCAGTCCATCATGTAACCTTTGCTTCTGTACTCCTGGGATGAAACAACCATAGAAAATCACTGCCCTTCAATAGCCAGTTTTATGGACCTCATGAGTATTACTTTATGTGGCTGATGATGATCTGATTTTTTAAAAATTTCTTATTAACTTTTTTTTTTTTTTGGCCTCACTGCACATCTTGCAGGATCTTAGTCCCCAGCCAGGGATCGAATCAGATCCCAGCAGCAAAAGCACTGAGTCCTAACCACTGGACTGCCAGCGGATTTCCTGATGATTTGATTTTAATGCCTAGTAAGAGTCTCCAAGTTTTACCTTTCGTGTGTAATGTTCCATATGTCACAATCAGTAGTTTTTACTTTTCTTTTCATACATAAGTAGTTCAAGCACTAAACTGATAGGGAATAGAGGTCATCTCCAACTTGCAGATTTATATACCATTTTCTAGACGTATTGTTATTCTAAACTAGATCAAAACCTCAAGTTCATCTCTTCAAACAAGCAACTTATAAAATAAATATAAATAATGGAATATATTTCCTAACATGTTTGTTCCACAAACCTGCTGCTATTGTTTATGAAAGAAAGCCAAACATTATTTGTTTTATTGATATTGTTTCTTTCCAGGCACCAAAGTCTCCAAGCAGGTAGATTTGAACTTGACAAATGATGTCGTAGAAGGATCAACCAGGGCCTTTTTCACTGTTGTGGGTAAGTTGGTTAAATTTTTTGTTTCACAGTGATTTGAAAATCGTCTTAAAAAAAAAAAAAAAAACTTAAAAGGATGGAGAGATTTTTCTTACAGTGTCAGCTGAACAGAATTATTGTTGAGGATGATCTCCTATGTTTGTTTCTGCATGAAATCTGAAGGTCTTACAGCATCATTTTCAAATCCATGTCCGTGTGCGATGAACTGAGAGAGTGTACACAGCCATGGGTAAAATAGATAGCTAGTGGGAACCTGCTGTACAGCACACAGTGTTCAGCTCAGTACTCTGTGATGACCTAGAAAGGTGAGATGCGGGAGTGGGTAGGAGGGAGGCTCAAGAGGGAAGGGATATATGTATACATATATTAAGAGCTGATTCATGTAACACAACATTGTAAAACAGTTATATTTCAATAAAAAATAAATTTTAAAAAAATCTATGTCCCTAAAAGATATTTTTTCTGCTGAATGGTAATTGGTGTTTAAAAAACACCTGTTATAGCCTGTTCATTGAAATATTAAATATACCTTTAGAGATCAGAATATACTTTGTTCGAAATGCTGGAAATCTCCTCAGTAAAGGAGAAAACTATTCCAGAAAAGTCAAATTTCTTTGTCTATTATTAACATCTACATTCTGGGGAAAGAGATAGATTACATCGTATAATTCACAGGGTCAGCTTCTCAAAAAACCAAACCAGCAAGCAATCAAGTAAACAAACATACTTTCTTAAATTCCTTCTCTCTGTGGTAATAGGAGATTTTCCAAAACATGTTTCATACCAGAAACCTCTTTCACTTCACCCTCTTTAGAATTACTTCATGAAAACATTCCTTGTTTCCACCTTTTAGACCTATTTTAAAATGTTCTTTCCTTCCACTATGCCTCTTTTACCTATTGTCATTAATGCTGAGATGCCAAGTTTAACAAACAGTAACATTCTGTTTGTTGTGTTTTTAGGGGATATTCTAGGACTTGCAATACAGAATCTGGAGAATCTTTTCCAAATGCCCTATGGAGGTGGAGAACAGAATATTGCCCTGCTAGCATCTGATACCTACATCCTAGACTATCTGAGATCTACTAAACAACTGACAGAGGAAGTTAAATCTAAAGCTTTATTCTTCTTATCTAATGGTGAGAAGATTGAAGTAATTACTGCCTATAATAGATTAAATAAATTATTACTAATATCAAGATATCATAAAGCTGCTATTATAAGGTAGTCTCATGGGGAAAAAATATGTCTGAAGAACTGAGTCACTCTGAGTCCTAGCTCTATTTTGGGAAGTTTTTGTTTGTTTGGGGGCTTTTTTGGAATTCAATATCTGTATGGTCATTTGGCTTCACAATTCAGACATGTACTGTTTCACATTATGAGCTCAGGTTTTTTTTAATACCTAATATTTTGCCAAGCTACTTTGTTGGTGGGTTTTGTTATTGTTATTAATGGTAGCTATAAACAGTTCATTTATCAACTTCTGTATTTGTTTGCTCAATTGCATTCCATTGAGATGAAGTGATTAGTTTTGTATTTAGAAAGATCTTGTAAAGATCTTGAAAAGTTCAGGAGTATAATTTATTTTATTCTTTTTTTTTTCTTCAGAAAAATAACACTGAAATAAAATAATCCCAAGAAAAAAAATTAAACAATTAGTAATATCAGACAACTATTGAGTTAGATGTAGTCACATGGAATATCTTACTTGTCATTAAAACTCTATAAAGTAGAAGCTATCTTTTCTCCCTATGGATGGAGAACCTGAGTTTCAGAAATTAAAATTGAAATTATCATCTAGTCATTTATGTCTAACACCAAAACACGGGGCTGTTACTACACCATTATTTTTCTTCTAAGTTTCTTAAAGAATAATTTCCTACTATGTTATATTTTAGGTTATCAGAAGCAGCTGTCTTTCAAAAACTTGGATGGTTCCTATAGTGTGTTTTGGCAGAGGAATCAGGAAGGAAGCCTAAGGTAAGAGATGAAAATTTTATTTTAAATAATACAAGAATGATCTGAGGAGGACTTGTGAGGGGCTGAGGGGAATTGTGTTTGGTGGGGATTTGAAAGAAACACTTTTGTGTTTCAAAGTGAGTTCCTAGAGGTGAATCAGATAAAACTAAAATATTTGATTATTTCAACTTTAAAGCAACAGTGTACTGAAAGTCTCATAATAGACTGCTTAGATGTCTGGTCATTTAATGACACACCCACTAATACTTCNTTCAAAGTGAGTTCCTAGAGATGAATCAGATAAAACTAAAATATTTGATTATTCCAACTTTAAAGCAACAGTGTACTGAAAGTCTCATAATAGACTGCTTAGATGTCTGGTCATTTAATGACACACCCACTAATACTTCCACAGTTTGTGGTAAATGGCACATCTTAGTCTGTCTCTCTGAGCCCTATGTAGATTGAGGAAAGTAAAACTAAAAGGCTCCAAAGCACCTAATTACACCCATTCTATTCTTTCTTCATGCATGAACAATCTGATGGATTCTATAGAAATTTGTGCGAAAATGTGCTGTAAATTACATGCTCTTACTTTCACCTATTGCTGTTCATATTTACTGACCCAAAGGAAAGAACTGCTGTCAATCAAGACTTACTACATGGAGCGGGAGGTGGGAGGGGGCTTCGGCATTGGGAGATCGAGTACAGATTCATGTCAATGTATGGCAAAACCAATACAGTTTTTAAAAAAAAATAAAGTTAAAAAAATCTAAAAAAAAAAAAAAAAAAGACTTATTACTGCTGCTCTCAGCCAGATTAGATCCACCCATGACCTAAAGCAATCAGTGATGATGGACTTGATGGGAAGCTGACATCATTTCTTTCTTATCTAACTTCTGTCTAACTGACGATTGGCTTTACAGGCTCAGTGCTCTTACTTTTAAGACATTTGCGGGAATGAAGAAATATGTCTTCATTGATGAACTGGTTCAAAGGAAGACCTTGATCTGGCTTGCAAGCAAACAGAAAATAGATGGCTGCTTTAAAAGTGATGGCAAGCTTTTCAGCAGTGCCTGGGAGGTGAGTGATTTCCTTTCTCCTTTGCATTACCTGCCTTATCCAGCTCTTGAGAACATGAGTACACTTATGAATATTACTCCTTCTGCTACCTTGATAGGCTTGTGGTGTGTAAATTGTAAGGTGGGACCCCGGGGGGCCATGATGGGCTGCCCTTTAACAGAAGGAGCCTCCCAGATCCCGGGGACCAATGATAGCACACTTCACCAGCTAAAGCCGCCCCACCCCAGCCACGTTGAAGGACCTATCAGCCCACGACACCTTGGCCTGGTGACCTACCCGAACCCCCATCCATTAACCTGGCCATCCCTCGCAAGGAACACATATAAGCCACCTCCAACAGGGTCCGGGTGTGGACTTCCTCCACCTGCCTCGTTCGGGTCTGGGAACCCTGCCTGGGAGCGCTTCCCCATTAAAGCCTGTTAGACACTCCTTTGGTGTCCTAGTCTTTATCTAACATAAATCAAAGCCAATATTACTGTGGCCTGCATGTTACCCTCAGCCTACACTGAATTCCTCTTGAATCTATTATTTGTCTTACTGTTTTCAGTCCTTTCTTAGAACCAGTCTCATTGAGTAGATAAACTGAGAATAGGAGAGAGGGGACTGAAAAAGAACCTAGAGAGGAAACAGTTTATAAATTTGAAACCAAACATTATTCATTTCTATTTATGGATGGTAAGCCAGTTCAGGAAGAGGATTTCATAATTTATATTGTTTCAATGAAGCACTGATCCAATACCTCCTTAAATCAAAGCATGAGGACCTCACTTGCCTCAGGTCAAAATGCAAATGGAATGAAGTCTGTCCTTGATAGACCTATTCTTTCCCTTTTCCTGTCCATATTTAGATATATCACTTGGTATTCTCCATATGCTGCACCGTGGCCAAAAAAAAAATTTTTTTTAATGATATTTGTCCCACTGTCTCTTCCTATCTAGTTTCCCTTCAGAAGGATAGCTGTTCTTTTGTGCTCTGCTGTCCTATATGACTTATGGTTCCTTTGTGTTTAGGTTGGAGATGAAGAGGACATTGTACTCACTGCCTATATTGTTGCTGCATTCCTTGAAGCTGGACTCAATTGCACTGTATGGGTCCCACTGTCTNGCTGTCCTATATGACTTATGGTTCCTTTGTGTTTAGGTTGGAGATGAAGAGGACATTGTACTCACTGCCTATATTGTTGCTGCATTCCTTGAAGCTGGACTCAATTGCACTGTATGGGTCCCACTGTCTTTTAGTATCAGCCAGCTGAATGCACATGAAGTTGACTATCGATTCAGAGTGATTTAAAATTCTTGGACTAGGTGAAACATCAAGAGAATAATTAATTCACTACCACTCTTTAAATTAATCTCCCCCAATTTTTTTATTCATGCATGCTAAGTTGCTTCAGTCACGTCCAACTCTTTGAGACCCTATAGACTGTAGCCTGCCAGGCTCTTCTGTCCATGGGATTTTCCAGGCAAAAATACTGGAGTGGGTTGCTATTTCCTCCTCCAGGGGATTTTCCAGACCCAGGGATCAAACTCACATCTCTTAGGTCTCCTGCATTGGCAGACAGGTTCTTTACCTCTAGCATGACCTTTTTGACTCATAGAAACCTTTGATGAACACTATTGAGTTTTTCCCTAGAGAAGATATACATATGCACACTTATACAAGTGTTTCATACCATTTAGGTAGCCATATATCTCCTGAAGTTCAGCTATTAATTTCAGATTAAGAACTCTTATTCCAAGTATAACTATAACCTGATATTCTGTTTGTCTAACCAACTCAGCATGCAAACATTTTCAGCTTAAGTATGGTTCATTTGGCTGCCTCTCAATCCAAAATTCAGATTATCCAATTGCAAAATCTATTCTTGAAATAAGATCCTAGGAATTTTCAGGGTCATTGGTATACCTCAAAAACCATCTTTAGAAATACAAGCTCCTATTTTGGGCATTAGTGTAAAATATCTTAGGCCTAAAAATAAATACGTACACTTTGCCACATAGAAAACATTTACATCATTAACTAAAATACAACCAGTCAGACAGAGATTGCCATTTTCATACTACTTATTTTTTTTCAAATATTGATAATTCATTAAAATGAATTTTAATGATATTTATAAAATATAATTTACATGTACAGAAATGAACAGGTTTGCATGTAAAATATACTTCAAGGGTATATTATACACATTATAAAGAACGATTAAACAGTCAAGCTTACAAGTAAGTATTCAAGCATCATCTTAAAATGAATTCTTCTTCTTGACTAGTTTCCTGCTTTACGAAATGGGCTCTTTTGCTTAGAAGAGGCCTTGAAAAATGGTGTCAGAAATGGCTACAACCTTGCAATTCTAGCTTATGCTTTTGCATTAGCTGGAAAAGAGGAGAAAGTGGAATCCTTACTCCAGACCCTGGATCAATCTGCTACAAAATTAAGTAAGTATTATTATTCATTTTTGCTAATGGAGGGGCTTTCAGGCAAATAATCTGCCTGAAATGCAGGAGACCAGGGTTTGACCCCTGGGTAGGAGGATCCCCTGGAGGAGGAAATGGCAACCCACTCCAGTTTTCTTGCCTGGAGAATCCCATGGACAGAGGAACCTCATGGGCTACAGTCCATGGCGTCGCANTATTTTACACATGGTAGTGTATATATGCCAATCGAAATCTCCCAATCCATTCCACCCCTTCTTCCCCCACCCCATGTCCACACATCCATTCTCCACATCTGTGTGTCTGTTCCTGCCCTGCACATAGGTTGATGTGTACCATTTTTCGAGATACCACATGTATGCATTAATATACAATATTTGGGGTTTTTCTTTCTGACTTACTTCACTGTGTATGGTAGTCCCTAGGTCCATCCACGTCTCTATAGGTGACCCAATATTTAGTCAACAAGCATTTATTAGGCAGTTCTTGTATACTAGGAATTTTCTATGTACAAATGAATACAATAAAATCCCCTCTCAGGGAATGTATGCCTGATTTATATCTCCATTTACACAGTAAAAATAGAACGAAAGTCTAGAAAGGATGGTTGTTATAAACACAAGGGCCCTGACAATAAGAATACTTTGGTCAAACTGTTTCTTCATGTCAGTCAAGAAGTAATATTTCTCCCTACTTCTGTGGTCTATACATGGGAAAAAGCAAATGAATGAATAGCCAAAGAAATGGGTATCAAAAACAATTACTTATATCCTTCCTTAATAGGCAAAAAAATCTAATGCAAAGAAATACAAATTTTATTCCTACAAGGAAAATCATTTCCTTCCTTCCTTTCTTTTTTTCTGTCTTAGTTTCTGTGTAAAACCATATGTTAGTGAATCTCCCAACATCCTTTCTGGATTCTGACTTCCCATCTTTGAAGACTGTTGAGCATAAACATTATCTATGGCAACCAAATTACATAACACCTTAATTTTTAGAAAAGATTGGGCAATATTTCACATGGATATTATAAAATTATTTAGAAGACTTTTAGATCTAATTAAGATCTGTTGAAAAAAGTGACAACAATTAGCACAAGCAGATGTTTTCCCTGTTGTTTAGAATACTGCTTCTTGGTATTCTGTTGACATGTCAGAAATATTTCTCTGGGTTGATTTAAAGTTCATGGCCACTTGATGACTGATATTGCATCATAACAGAGCTTGGAATGCTGCTTGTACTGTTCTGTGCAGGATACGCCCGTCTGCCTTCTTGCCATAACCCGCTACATGAATTTAATCTTCTCTGATGATCAAGTCACTGTCAGCTTAAGCAGTGAAGAATTCAATGAGATTTTCCAGGTTAATGGTGATAATCACTTATTGGTTCAACGTTCAGAACTAACAAAAGCAGGTGGACAATACACAGTAGATGTGGAAGGACAAGGTTGTGCATTTATCCAGGTAATGGAATTCTGTGAGGAATATGAGTGTTTGCCAGTAAAAAAACACAGACTGTCTTTTCAGTTATGTACAAAGTGCTATTTTACTCTTGCATATTTTCATGATTACACTTTCCTTCATTGATATTTTCCACTCAACATCTGAAAACTAAAGTTATTTTGTAAAAGGCTACCTACTCTTAAAGATAACTGGATAACTGAGAAGTTTTTTGAGGAATGTCAGTGTTTGAGGGTATTCTGATATTTTTATTAAATTACATTGTTAAAGATTCTTGTGTCTTCTCACAATCAAGTGATTAGATTTAGCCTTATTTCCTGATAATGAAGTTATAAAAGAAAGTGCATTAATAATGGAAATGAGGGCTTCCCTGGGGGCTCAGTGGTAAAGAATCCACCTGCTAATGCAGGATAGGCAGGGGTTCAATCCCTGGCTCAGGAAGATCCCCTGGAAAAGGAAATGGCAATCAACTCCAGTATTCTTGCCTAGGAAATCCCATGGACAGAGGAGCTCAGTGAGCTCTAGTCCATGGGGTTGCAAAGAGTCAGATACAACTTAGTGACTAAACAACAGCAATAATGGAAATAAGAAAAAACAATAAGTGCTTCAATTTTTGCTACAGGATAGATGGATGGATTTTTTTTTTTTTACACTTTACTATTCTTTCTAGGCTACCGTGAGGTATAATGTGCTACTACCTAAGAAGGAATCTGGATTTTCCCTTTCCTTACAAATAATAAAGAAAAACTCTTCTGATGTATTCCAGAGTAATTTTGACCTGACAGTAGCCCTCAGGTAAGTGTCTCATTTTGATGTCAACTCTCGGGTTAGAGAGAAAATGGTGCATCAGAAAAGAATTATTTTAAACACTAACAAAATATCAAAAGCACTAATTTGAAAAGGCAAATGACTCCAGTGTTCGTAGTAGCATTATTTATAATCACCAAGACATGGAAGCAACCTAAGTGTACATCAACTCATGAATGGATAAAGAAGCCCATAGATGGACTTGGAGGGCCTTATACTAAATGAAGGGCTTCCTTGCTGACTCAGACAGTAAAGAATCTGCCTGCAATGTGGGAGACCTGGGTTCAATCCCTGGGTTGGGAAGATCCCCTGGAGGAAGGCATGGCAACCCACTCCAGTATCCTTGCCTAGAGAATCCCCGTGGACAAAGGAGCCTAGCGGGCATGTCTTGGAGACTAAGCACAAAGCACACGCTAAGTGAAATAAGTTAGACAGAGACGGACAAATACTGTATGATATCACTTGCATATGGAATCTAAAAAATACAACAAACTAGTGAATTTAACAAAAAAAAAAAAAAAGAGGTGGACTTACAGAAATAAAGAACAAACTAGTGATTACCAGTGGGGAGAAGGAGGAGGGGGAATCTTAGGATGGGGGAGTGGGAGATACAAATGATGGAGGGTGTAAGATAGAACCAAGGATATATTGTACAGCCCTGGGGGATGTAGCCAATATTTTGTAATAACTATAAATGGAAAGTAATCTTTAAATTGTATAAAAGATATTTATATATTATTAATGTCAATAATCACATGTTGATGGTACTCTCTGTGCCCACATCACAATTTAGTACATTTTCAACTAAATCAAAGTTAGAGTTATGCAAATATAATCTGTACTGCATGCAGTTTGAAAGCTTCTTCCACATTAATCCTTCAGCAGTGCTTCAATCTTTTTGTGTGTCAGTTTTGCACAACGGAGATACAATTTTCTTTCTAAAGACAAGCATGGGTGGGCCAAAAAGAGAAAACCCACTAGCATTTATTTAATCATTAATATAACTGTACACAAAGCAAAATTTTAGATATTTTTCAGTGTAGAAAAGCAAAGTAATTCTCTTGAATTAAAATATAATTTATAGGTACCGAAGAGTTTTAGTCTTGGTTGATGTGAGGAGAAACATTGAATAAAATTAGTTTCAGGGATTTTTCTCAAGATTTCAAAATGAAAATCTGTTGAACACTAATGCTAATAATATAATACACAGCTCTCAACTTCATGTCCCAACAATTTTATCCAGAGTTGTGGGTATAACCTAGAAGATCTCTTAGGGGCATGTCTGTTGTATGATTTTGCCAACACCCTGCTTTTGAGATATGAGCTTCTTCTAAGTGTTGTGCAGACTCTAAGGCTGACATAAGTATGTGTCCTGTGCTCAGTCGCTTCAGTCATGTCCAACTCTTTGCACTCTTGTGGACTGTAGTCCACGAGGCTCTTCCATCCTCGGGATTCTTCAGGCAAGAATACTAGAGTGGGTTGCCATGCCCTTCTCTAGGTGATCTTCCTGACCCATGGATGGAATCTGTGTCCCTTGTTTCTCCAGCATTACAGGCATATTTTACCCACTGAGCCACCATATGTGTAATATAAGTTTACAAGTGTTTTCTATAAGTTCTGACTTTAAAGCCTCAAGTAAGCTTAAAAGCAGGATTTGGGGAGATTAGGTCCATTCATTCTTTACTCCAATTTATGTTGCTTTGAATCATCTCAGCCACGATCACTCTAATTGTGCTTGTTTCCAGATGTGTGAGAATGACTATCTTCAGATGTTTTTTATCCAGCTTTTGCCTCTCCTCCAGGCGTAGAGCCAATTGGCATCAATGTACTCATATCCTTGCCATAAGGTTAAGTCACTCTTCTAAAATGTTGTCTAAGTTAGTGTTTTGTTTTTAAATTTCAGATATACTGGAACTCACAATAACTCCAACATGGTCCTTGTTGATGTAAAAATGCTATCAGGATTTACTCCAGTCATGTCATCCATTGAAGAGCTAAGTAAGAGAAGCCCAGTCTTTCAACCTTCAAAAAGCAGTAATGTGTTGATGAAACAGTTGGTTAGCAAAGCCAAGCTGTGTAATTCTTCACTTAAACAAACCTTCACAGTTCACACTCATATTTTTGCTAAAACAGTGGTGGAATGGATTCTTGATTTATAGCAATTAGAAGTCATTATTTCCAATAGTTTGTAACCTATTTTTTAAAATTTAGTTCTTGTGTTTATGAAAACATCATGGCACAAGGGAATTTTCCATAGAACAACTTCCTGATACTGATTAGAGAAAAAGCATGAAACATTCAATTCTGGAATGATGCTCTTTCATGTTTATCCCTCCCTGCCAATTTCCTTAAAGCTTGAAAACAATGGCCAAGTAATGAAGAGTGAATTCAAGAATGACCATGTTCTTTTCTACCTGGAAAATGTAAGTTGACAATAATTTTTTTCTCCACGGCTTTCTTTTTCTTCTGAGGGTAACAGGATGCTTCAATTTCTCATAAATATACATGATAGGGTTTGTCAAAACTATGTGAGATGTTAAAGGTGATCAGTGTTCTTCCACCTTACTAATTGTCTTTTCCCTCTTAAATACTATGCTATTTCGTATATACCTTGGCTAACTGAATGATTCTCAAGTTTAGAAGCATCATTTCCCTGTTCTTTTATTCCTCACAGCATCTAACATAGTCTGGTCAAAGATATATGATTCTTTTATAATTTGACTTGAACTCCAACAGAGACTGGCACGAGTTTCAGACTCATTCTTTCTATGTATACATCATTAACATCCACACAAATGCCTACATTTTTCTAATATTTTCAACTTTCTTGTGAAGTGAAGCGAAGTGAAGTCACTCAGTCGTGTCTGACTCTTTGCAACCCCGTGGACTGTAGCCTGCCAGACTTCTCTGTCCATAGGATTCTCCAGGCAAGAATACTGGAGTGGGTTACCATTTCCTTCTCCAAGGGATCTTCCCGACCCAGGGATGGAACCCGGGTCTCCCACATTGAAGGCAGACACTTTAACCTCTGAGCCTCAGTATAATTGGTGAAACAACATTTTACACAATTTAATGTTACTTAACTCATTATTTTGCCATTATGTAAGATTATTACACCCTGGATTTATCATAAACTTCTGGAAATAATTTGCTCTGTGGTTTTATTTTTTGCAGGCCTGCTCTAGTGTATTTATAATCTGTATCTTTATAGGTTTCAGGTACAGCAAAGAGTTTCACCTTCTCTGTTGAGCAAATCAACCATGTAGCAAACATTCAGCCGTCCCCAGTCATGGTCTACAATTATTACGAAAAAGGTAGGTGGGCAACAACCATGCTTTAAAACTACTGGAAGTTATATCTGTATCTAGGATTCCCTGAACTACTTAATTTTTGAAAATCATCCTTGGTCTTCAATATCTGGGTTTATTTTACATGTTTTTTTTTACTTATATATATATATATATATATATATATGTAAAAACTTCTGACTTGGCCTTTTTCTATTTGCCAGAATTTTTCATCCTTTTGATATAATGATTAGGCACTGCCTTTAATTTAAAATACAAACCAGCTAAGCTTCCAGGTCTTGTTGCTGTTGTTTTGTTGTTAATGGCTGAGACTAACCCTTCCATGCTACATCTATGGACTTCAATTTGAGAGGAAGAGTGAGAAATATTCTGAAACATTATAGGCAAAGCTTGATAGATTAGGTTTCAAAGCAGTTACTGAGATGCTGTTCAGAAGATTTTTTTTTTTAAGTTCCCTGGAAGGTTAGTGCTATTAATTTCTTGTTGAATATCATGAGAAGTTTGTCAGCAAGTCTTCGGGGATTTTTGGTGGGGTTTTTTGTTCTTTTGTGGGTTTTTTTGGCTATGTTGGGTCTTTGTGACAGGACGTAGACTCAGTAACCCTACAGCATGTGGGATCCTGGTTCTCTCACCAAGGATCAATCTTGCATCCTCTGCATTTGAAGGTAGATTCTTAACCTTTGGATCACAGGGAAACCCCTGGAAAGCAGTCTTTGAATTTTGACTCTGTCATTTACTAATTGAATGTACTTTGTCAAGTGTCTTAAACTTTGATATGATGTTCCTGGATTTAGAAAATAGAAGGAATTTACTTTCTTTCAGAATTACTAGAAGGGTTAGTAATTACCTAGTGTAATTATATTGTCTGATATCATCTGGTTATAGAAAGTTGGAGGTGTAATGAGGATGAACTTTCTTTTATTTTCCAGATGAATATGCCCTTGCTTCTTACAATATCAACAGTGTTTCTGTGTCTCAGTGAGACAAAACAAAATACACAAAAAAGGTAAGGAAATCATAATCATAATCATCGTGAGTTATTAAAAACACATCTGGTGAGAAAATGAAAACCTAAGAAGATAAAACAATAGATGAAGCAAAGAGAAGTCTCTGGTGCTTCACACGGTCTATAAAATTATGTACAGTAGGTAAGTACTCTGATAGGACAGCATTAAGATTTTTATTAATGTCTTTAAAATAACTTTAAAGAATTTGAAACTATATATGTGCTTTTCATAAATGTTTCATTTTTTAAAACTCTCATGTTTGTTTTATGAATTGATATGTTATTAATATGTATGTACATGTTTTATACACATCATGTGTATGCTAATGTGTATTTGTGGATGTCTGTAAATATGTATTTGTTTATCTACCTCTATATATGTATTTATATGTACATACACACATTTATTTATTGTTTGAACTGTTTTTAAATCCCAGGTAGAAAACAATTTACTTTCAATGAACTCATTCTCCTGTCTCAAACCTGGAAGAAATCTATGAACCACCTCACATTCTGAGTAGAGTTCACTCTGCTATGAGTTCTTACCAGAGTTTGTTTCATTAAATGCTGTGATTTTTGCATCTGAGTCTCTGATTTTCTTTTTTTCATTACATCATTCTTACTTTTCATCCTAGAAAACTCAAGGTTTTGTTTGATACCAATGCTAACAATTTTGCTTTACTGTTGTCAATTCTGAATTCAAGTTTTTAGACAGAATTCAGAGTACTGAATATTAAATCTTCCAGCATCCAGAGAAAGCAAGAGCCCAGATTCCCAGAGAGACAGAGGAGGAGACCGCATTTAAGAGGACTTCACATGAGCTTGATGATGTAAAAAGAAACACAGGAGACATAAAACACTCTTGCCAATAAAATAACAAAGCATGTGTGGAGGGGAGAATATACTTAGTCACAAATTAGCTGATGGATTTATTGAATTCACCCACATGATCGAGAGGGTAATCCAAGGACAGTTTATTTCTCTAAAAATTATTTTATTGGTCTGAGCTTATCACTACTCCTGAAAAGCAATACTTGTTGTCTACTCTTTACCTAACACTATGGTTGAAGCAATGAGTTAATACTGAGAAGATGGAGGCAGGACAAAATTGGAGGAAAGAGAGGTGGCATTGAATTCATTGCTCTACCAATTTCAATGCAGGCACTGACTCTGCTGAGACTCTGTTACAGACAGGAAGACGCTATAGATAAATTCTCCAGTTGTGGAGTTCAAAATGTTGGAGACAAAGTGTCCCAGGGTCTATCAGTATTCAACAAATTAATAATAGAGTGACAGTAAAAGATGGTTAGGCTTATTTATTTTATACTGTCTCTGCTCAATGTACCCCAAAAATAGTACCTAAGCTACAACTGGGCCCTTAATAAATGTTTATTTATTGAACCATCCTAGATAAACGGCTTATGTCAGCCCATGTGAAGGACTACAAAAGCTTATTTCACTGTGTTAAGAATTCCTTTATACGTAGTTTACCAAAACACTGTATGTCACATATGTAGATAATCAGTACTCATGTTTGTTTTTTCTTTTTTAATTTTTGTACTCATTTAAACACAAACACCTCAGAATCTATACATATTATATTCAAGGAATCCATTCAAGGACTTACACCAGGGTTGCAATGGTGAAGATAGAAGTTATCAAGTTCCAGGTATATTTTGAAGGTAAAATCAGTAGAATTTCCTGATGGATTGGATAAAAGGAATGAGGAAATGGGGACGTCCTAGGTGGTGCTAGTGGTAAAGAACCCACCTGCTAATGCAGAAGACTTTACAGACGTGGATTTGATCCTCAAGTCCTCAAATTGGGAAGATCCCTTGGAGGAGGGCATGGCAACCCACACCAGTATTGTTGCTTAGAGAATCCCATGGACAGAGGAACCTGGCAAGCTATAGCTACTATATAGCTATAGTACATAGGGTCGCAAAGAGTGGGACACAGAGATTATTCCCATGCTTACCAGCTGAGCTACTGAGAAATAGATTCCCTGAGCTGCTGCAAGCGTGAATGGGAAAACAGGAATTTGTCTTTGGATGTAGGGAGTTTGTGATTTTATACACTCAAATGGAGATAATAGGTTGGAAATTGAACAACAACAACAAATTGTTAGAAATTTGAGAGAGAGGTCAAGGTTAAAAAAATAAATAAATAAATGTGGGTGATGTTAGCACACAGATCATGGATGAGAGGAGTTCACTCAGGCAGTAAGTCTGTATGGAGAGGAAAATCAAGGATTTACTATGAGGCATTCAAATATTAAAACACAAAGCAGGAGCAGGTTGAGGAAGAATGAATAAAGCAGACTGTGAAGGAGAAACCAGTGGAGTAAAATGAAAACTCTGGCCTCAGGGTACTTTTGGATGGAGCATAATAAGCATTTAAGCCAATCACGTTTAACACAGTCTCCTCTGACAGTGACTGGTTTTCACAGATCAGGTTCCCTGGAACACAAACCCTGGATGGAGATATGTGTGTAGGGTGTTTATTGGGGACAACTTTAAAGATCAACACCAGTACAGGGTAAAGGATCAGGATTGTACAGATGGAAGAGTTGAGCTGCAATGGGTCATAGTAAAAGTTTGAGCCCATAGTGAGCTTTGATGCTGGGGTGGTCTTTTAGAGCTTCTCTTACTTTAAGGCAAGGGATTTCCAAGTGGTGTGGTAAAGAATTCACCTTCTGATGCAGGAGACACAGGAGATCCAGGTTCAATCCCTAGGTAAGTAATATCTTCTGGAAAGGAAATGGCAACCCACTAAAGTATTCTCACCTGGAAAATTCCATGGACAGAGGAGCCTGATGGGCTACAGTCCAGGGGGCTGCAAAGAGTCAGACACGACTGAGCAGCTGAGCGTGCACGTGCACATTAAGGCAAGGGAGCCAAGTCTTTATATCATCATGGATAAATAAGAGACAGAAAAAAACAGTTATTAACATACTTCCTTATGATTGCAATTAACTTTCCACATAAGTATCATGTGCTCAGTCCATGGGGTTGACTCTTTGTGACCCCATGGACTGTATTTACCACCACAGCAACCATTACTGAATACAGAGATGCCTCTAAGGAAGAGGAGGAAGAAGAGGGGAGTTGTGTAAAAAGCCTTTCTAATATTCAGGGAAATTCTCAGTGTGAATTCATCCAAAAACTAACAGCCACCCAGATTCCCAGCAGTTACGAGTACTTCAGCCATGAAGTAGAATTTCTAAGGAACACATCTCCAGTTACTATACTTTGACCTAACAATGAGAAATTGAAATTGAATCTGACTAAGGACCTATTCAGGGGTGTCTCCTGATAAAGCAACCAGAGTGATTTTGCTCTCTGGTAGAGAAGAAAGAAGCAGACAGAGAGAGAAAGAGAAAGGAAAAGAGAGAGATTCTGGAGCAGAAAATTTTGTTTTTTGCTGACTCCTTTCTTCCCCAGATTGGGATACTGTTGGGAAGAAACCATTTTTGGTACTTTAGGAGCCAAACTGTGACCAAAAAGGCAAATAATGCTAATATACCTAAGAAGTAAAGAAGGAACAATGGAAGAAACTTCCTTGATGGCATCGATGAGCTGCTGAATTAATGCTGGTTCCACATTCCTCAGAATTTGTGCCAAACGAGATAACAAATGTTTGGTATTTTTAAATTTCTGCTAGTAAGACATTCTTTTACTTGCCACTGATAAAGTTTCATATCATTCATTTTCTCCCCAAATTCTTTGCCTCTGTTTTCCTGTCTTATCTTCATATAGAATCTGTGGTGCCTCCTTTTTAAAGTTCTTTCTGATTGCTAATCACAGGAAAATCATTTGGAGGGGTCTGTATAGGTGCCTGGCTGACATGAAACACCCAGTGCTCACAGTAATAGTCTTCATAAGTAGGATTTTGAAGGGGTGTGTGTATTTGTGTGTAATATTTAGTCTTAAAGGGGACCTATCCAATGTTTTCTACATGTCAGGCACTGTGCTGATCACTTTAAGTATACTAATTGACTCACTGGAAAAGATTCTGATAGTAAAAAGATGGAGGGCAAGAGGAGAAGGGGTTGACAGAGGATGAGATGATTGGATGGCATCACTTGACTCAATAAACATGAGTTTGAGCAAACTCAGGGAGTTGGTGATGGACAGGGAAGCCTGGTGAGCTGTAGTTCATGGGGTCGGAAAGAGTTGGACACAACTTAGCAACGGAACAGCAATGTAATTCCCACAGTTCGGTTCAGTTCAGTCGCTCAGTCGTGTGTGACTCTTTGCTACCCCATGGACTGCAGCAGGCCAGGCCTCCCTGTTCAACACCAACTCCCTGAGTTTGCTCAAACTAACGTCCATTCAGTCAGTGATGCCATCCAACCATCTCATCCTAGTTGTCCCCTTCTCCTCTTGCCTTTAATCTTTCCCAGCATGAAGATCTTTTCCAGTGACTGAGTTCTTTGCATCATGTGGCNCATCCAAAAACTAACAGCCACCCAGATTCCCAGCAGTTACGAGTACTTCAGCCATGAAGTAGAATTTCTAAGGAACACATCTCCAGTTACTATACTTTGACCTAACAATGAGAAATTGAAATTGAATCTGACTAAGGACCTATTCAGGGGTGTCTCCTGATAAAGCAACCAGAGTGATTTTGCTCTCTGGTAGAGAAGAAAGAAGCAGACAGAGAGAGAAAGAGAAAGGAAAAGAAAGAGAGAGATTCTGGAGCAGAAAATTTTGTTTTTTGCTGACTCCTTTCTTCCCCAGATTGGGATACTGTTGGGAAGAAACCATTTTTGGTACTTTAGGAGCCAAACTGTGACCAAAAAGGCAAATAATGCTAATATACCTAAGAAGTAAAGAAGGAACAATGGAAGAAACTTCCTTGATGGCATCGATGAGGGGCTGAATTAATGCTGGTTCCACATTCCTCAGAATTTGTGCCAAACGAGATAACAAATGTTTGGTATTTTTAAATTTCTGCTAGTAAGACATTCTTTTACTTGCCACTGATAAAGTTTCATATCATTCATTTTCTCCCCAAATTCTTTGCCTCTGTTTTCCTGTCTTATCTTCATATAGAATCTGTGGTGCCTCCTTTTTAAAGTTCTTTCTGATTGCTAATCACAGGAAAATCATTTGGAGGGGTCTGTATAGGTGCCTGGCTGACATGAAACACCCAGTGCTCACAGTAATAGTCTTCATAAGTAGGATTTTGAAGGGGTGTGTGTATTTGTGTGTAATATTTAGTCTTAAAGGGGACCTATCCAATGTTTTCTACATGTCAGGCACTGTGCTGATCACTTTAAGTATACTAATTGACTCACTGGAAAAGATTCTGATAGTAAAAAGATGGAGGGCAAGAGGAGAAGGGGTTGACAGAGGATGAGATGATTGGATGGCATCACTTGACTCAATAAACATGAGTTTGAGCAAACTCAGGGAGTTGGTGATGGACAGGGAAGCCTGGTGAGCTGTAGTTCATGGGGTCGGAAAGAGTTGGACACAACTTAGCAACGGAACAGCAATGTAATTCCCACAGTTCGGTTCAGTTCAGTCGCTCAGTCGTGTGTGACTCTTTGCTACCCCATGGACTGCAGCAGGCCAGGCCTCCCTGTTCAACACCAACTCCCTGAGTTTGCTCAAACTAACGTCCATTCAGTCAGTGATGCCATCCAACCATCTCATCCTAGTTGTCCCCTTCTCCTCTTGCCTTTAATCTTTCCCAGCATGAAGATCTTTTCCAGTGACTGAGTTCTTTGCATCATGTGGCCAAAGTATTGGAATTTCAGCTTCGACATCAGTCCTTCCAATGAATATTTAGGAGTGATTTCCTTTAGGAGGGACTGATTGGATCTCCTTGCGGTCCAAGAGATTCTCAAGAGTCTTCTCCAACACCACAGTTCAAAAGCATCAATTCTTTGGTGATCAGCTTTCTTTATAGTCCAAATCTCACATTCATACATGACTAATGAGAAACTATAGCCTTGACTAAAAGGACCTTTGTTGACAGTAATATCTCTGCTTTTTAATATGCTGTCTAGATTGGTCATAACTTTTCTTCCAAGGAGTAAGCATCTTTCTGTTTCATGGCTGCAGTCATCACCTGCAGTGATTTAGGAGCCCCCAAAAATAAAGTCTGACACTGTTTCCACTGTTTCCCCATCTACTTCCCATGAAGTGATGAACCGAATGCCATGATCTTAGTGTTCTGAATGTTGAGCTTTAAGCCAGCTTTTTCACTCTCCTCTTTCACTTTCATCAAGAGGCTGTTTAGTTCTTTTTCACTTTTTGCCATAAGGGTGATGTCCTCTGCATATCTCAGGTTATTGATAGTTCTCCAGGGAACACTGATTCCAATTAGTGTTTTATCCAGCCCAGCATTTCTCATGATGTACTCTGCATATAAGTTAAATAAGCAGGGTGACAATATACAGCCTTGACATACTACCTTTTCTATTTGGAACCAGTTTCTTGTTCCATGTCCAGTTCTAGATGTTTCTTCCTAACCTGCATACATATTTCTCAAAAGGCAGGTCAGGTGGTCTGGTATTCCCATCTCCTTCAGAATTTTCCACACTTTGTTGTAATCCACACAGTCAAAGGCTTTGGCATAGTCAATAAAGCAGAAATAGATGGTTTTTTTGAAACTCTTGCTTTTTTGATGATCCGGTGGATGTTGGCAATTGTATCTCTGGTTTCTCTGCCTTTTCAAAAACAAGCTTGGACATCTGGAAGTTCACAGTTCACATATTGCTGAAGCCTGGCTCGGAGAATTTTGAGCATTACTTTACTAGCATGTGAGATGAGTGCAATTGTGCAGTAATTTGAGCATTCTTTGGCATTGCCTTTCTTTGGAATTGGATTGAAAATTGACCTTTTCCAGTCCTGTGGCCACTTCTGAGTTTTCCAAATTTGCTGGCATATTGAGTGCGGCACTTTCACAGCATCATCTTCCAGGATTTGAAACAGCTCCACTGGAATTCCATCACCTCCACTAGCTTTGTTCGTAGTGATGCTTCCTAAGGCCTATTTGACTTCACATTTCCAGGATGTCTCGCTGTACGAGAGTGATCACACCATGGTGATTATCTGGGTTGTAAAGCTCTTTTTTATACAGTTCTGTGTATTCTTGCCACCTCTTCTAAATGTCTTCTACTTCTGTTAGGTCCATACAATTTTTGTCCTTTATCGAGCCCTTCTTTGCATGAAATGTTCCCTTGTTATCTCTAAGTTTCTTGAAGAGATCTCTAGNTGTGTATTCTTGCCACCTCTTCTAAATGTCTTCTACTTCTGTTAGGTCCATACAATTTTTGTCCTTTATCGAGCCCTTCTTTGCATGAAATGTTCCCTTGTTATCTCTAAGTTTCTTGAAGAGATCTCTAGTCTTTCCCATTCTGTTGTTTTCCTCTATTTATTTGCATTGATCGCTAAGGAAGGCTCTCTTATCTCTCCTTGCTCTTCTTCAGAACTCTGCATTCAGATGCTTATATCTCTCCTTTTCTCCTTTGCTTTTTGCTTCTCTTCTTTTCATAGGCCCCTATTTGTAAGGCCTCCCCAGACAGCCATTTTACTTTTTTGCATTTCTTTTCCATGGGGATGGTCTTGATCCCTGTCTCCTATACAATGTCACGAACCTCATTCCATAGTTCATCAGGCACTCTATCTATCAGATCTAGTCCCTTAAATCTATTTCTCACTTCCACTGTATAATCATAAGGGATATACCCCAATATAAAATAAAATTAATTTTAAAATGAATTATAACTGCTTCCCAAGGAACCATACCTTAAAGAAAGTGAAGCCTGAAAGAGGTTAAGGATATAGAATTATACTGAAGTTATACTCCAAATTTGACTTTGGAATTGGGGTGTATTTTCACAAGACTGGAAATAATTTATTTTTTCTCTTTTTTATTTTTACTTTTCACCAGTATGTGCTACCTATTTACTTTTTAAGANTTATACTGAAGTTATACTCCAAATTTGACTTTGGAATTGGGGTGTATTTTCACAAGACTGGAAATAATTTATTTTTTCTCTTTTTTATTTTTACTTTTCACCAGTATGTGCTACCTATTTACTTTTTAAGAGTATATATTGCCTATATAATTTTCAATCACTTTTTCATCATAGACAAAATTATTTGGATATAAAGTTTTTTATGTATAAAAGTATGAGTATTAACTTCAAATATATAAATTCCAAACATGAGAACTAGACAGAAAATTCTAAGGATAGATACAACAAATTTTAGCTGCTAATTGACAATCTAGAGAATTCTTATATGGATGAGTCAACTTAATGAACTTAAAGTATATATATACATATATATATATATATGAGCTTCCCTGGTGACTCAGATGGTAAAGAATCCAACTGCAATGCGGGAGACCTGAGTTCAATCTCTGGGTTGGGACGATTTCCCTGGAGAAGGGCATGGCAACCCACTCCAGCATTTTTGCCTGGAGAAGTCCCTTGACAGAGGAGCCTGATAGGCTATAGTCCTGGAGTCACAAAGCATTGGACATGACTAGGCACAGCACAGATATACGCATATGTATCAGAGGGATATGTATTCAAACATTTATTTTTGTCTCCTCTTAATCACTTCATGTGAAGAGTTGACTCATTGGAAAAGACTCTAATACTAGGAGGGATTGGAGGCAGGAGGAAAAGGGGACGACAGAGGATGAGATGGCTGAATGGCATCACTGACTCAATGGATGTGAGTCTGAGTAAACTCTGGGAGTTGGTGATGGACAGGGAGGCCTGGTGTGCTGAGATTCATGGGGTGGCAAACAGTCAGACACGTCTGAGTGACTGAACTGAACTTAACTGAATCCGATAAATCAGATTACATTTGTTTGAAAATATAAATTAAATTCACCTTAGTAAAAAGGACTGTTATGCAAGCTGCTTCTCCCACTCAGCAAATTTCAACATGTATAACAGTCAATTTGTGTTTTTGAAATTCCTCATGTAACACTTCTTGTTGTTGATATTAGATTTAGGCTTCCAATTTGTATTGTGTTAATAAAGTCTTAGAGAACATTTGACTTCCAGAGATGCCCATTTCTGGTAAATTTATGTTCTACATTTTGATTAACAAAGATGTTCTAAGTGTAAGTATATAACTGACTATTTGAATGTTCTTCAAATATTAAGTGATTGTTTTAGGGTCACACCTTGAAGTGAGTGTTATGACAAGGGACAAAGAAATTCCATAGAATCAGTAAAGGAGGAGAAGCATGGAGAGTAGATTTTTTGTTGTTGCTTTTCATAAGGGATAAGGTAAGTGATCACCACTATGACATTGTTTTCCATTTGTGATGTAGAGACATATTAATTAAAGGCATAAAGGCACAGTCTTGGTCAAATGACACAGACAATTTTCTTCAGATTTGGCCAAAACCTTTGCAGTAAAGAAACACACAATACCAGGTTGTCCTTGTAGAAAGGGGTAGGTAAAAATACAACAAGAGAAAGAAAAGATCATGAATATCATTTTTTTACTTTAGTGAATGATTAGAGGAAATGTGTAATTAGTCATCTCCCACTCTTTGAGACCTCATGGACTGTACGCTGTCAGGTTCCTCTCTTCACGGAATTATCTGGAGTGGGTTGCCATTTCCTCCTCCAGGGGATCTTCCTGACCCAGGGGCTGAACCCAAGTCTCTTATATCTCCTGCATTGGCAGGTGGATTCTTTACCACTGTACTACCTGGGAAGCCCATTAATTCATACAATAAATTCCAAATTTAAATGGCACCATCATATTTGCTTAGTAAATATCCAGAATGTAATCAAGAGCTCTAACACTGCTGTATCCATATTAAAGAAGAGACATCAGTGGGAAGCTGAGGAAAGAAGTTGGACTAAGAGTTGGAAAGTTTGAAATGAAATTTGTTGTATCAATTTGGAGGCAAAGCATCATGATGAAGATACTGACATTGCTAGTCTTTGTAGAACTAATTGCTTTAATTAATTGCTTCTCTCTTATTGAGGTTTCCTTTGTTGGGGCTACAAAATTTAATTCATAGGCCAGCATCTTTCTGTTACATTAATTCCTCAGATTCAATCTTTTGATCTATTGCAATTTTCTTAAACTCCAAAATCCTTCAGTTATCAAAATGATTGCTAAATAGCTAAATATTGCTTTGATGCTTTCAGTTTTAATGCTCTGGCTTAAATTTTGTAAGCAGTATGCTCTGCTCATCCCTCCATTCTATAAGAAAGCTCTTTAGATAAAGCTTATGCATAGCTTTTCAATCTACAAAACAGAATCTGTTTTCTTGACTGTCTCTCTCAACTATAGTGAGATCCAGACCAAAATATTTGAAGAGAATGTAACTGGACAGAATTTCTTCAAATGCATTAGCTTTGAATTAAATATTTCATTCTAGTTGGTAGAGATAAGAATATTGCAGGTTCACAAAAGGTACCCGTATAACTGACTTTCTGTGGACAGATATCAGGCTACTTTACACTGTATGTAAATGTATTCTAATTTTTAAAAGAATAACATAGTCCTCAGTTTAGGATGATGTAAGTACAGTCATAAGTGCTGACAAAGCAATGAGGATAGAAATTTGTCAAATGGAATAAGATAAATAAAAGGGAACATTCCCATACAGAAAAGGAAAGTTTTAAGAAAGGGGCAAAAAAAGAATTTAAATGATGATATAAGAAAGTGACAAAATGAGAGAAATAAACAAGATTGTCTTTTCCAGAAAAAGAATAACAAGTGATGAATTAAAATTCTGAGTGATGCCAACACCTAGTTAGTAGGAGGGATTTTTTTTTAACAGCTTTATCAAGATGTACTTTACACACTAGAAAATTCATCNAAGGAAAGTTTTAAGAAAGGGGAAAAAAAAGAATTTAAATGATGATATAAGAAAGTGACAAAATGAGAGAAATAAACAAGACTGTCTTTTCCAGAAAAAGAATAACAAGTGATGAATTAAAATTTTGAGTGATGCCAACACCTAGTTAGTAGGAGGGATTTTTTTTTAACAACTTTATCAAGATGTACTTTACACACTAGAAAATTCATTCATTTAGAGTATAAGTCAGTGACTTTTAGTATATTCAGAGTTTTGTAACCATCACCACAGGAATATTTTCATTATCCCCTTCAAAACTCTATACCCATTTGCTGTCACCCCAAAGCCCCCTTCTCCCCAGGGAGGGATTTTTTGATAAAAAAGCTATCTCATATTTATTTGCTCCCTAGGTTCTCCAGACCAGACCAGCTTTCATACATTCTTTGCTAAAAGAGCAACTCTCAACCAGAAGGAAAGATCAGTAGCAATCAGGCCCAGAGAAAACATGGTCCTTGTGCAGACAGGTATCCATCTACAAGCCTGGGCAGAAACTGAGTGTAGCTAAGTTTTATTATGCTCAGCTACTATTGTTTATAAGATATCTAAATTGATGGTACTCAGTACATGCTTGGGGCTTCCCTGGTGGCTCAGTTGGTAAAGAATTCACCTGCAATGCAAGAGACCTGAGTCTGATCCCTGGGTTGGGAAGAATCCCTGGTGAAAAAAATGGCAACCTACTCCAGTATTCTTGCCTGGAGAATTCCGTGGACAGAGGAGCCTGGAGAGCCACAGTCCATGGGGTCTCAAGAGTCAGATACAACTCAGTGACTAAACCATCATCACCAAGACATGCATAGCAAATCAGTCATATTAAAATTCATTAGAGAGTTTGCTTAAAATATAAAATAAAAATATAGATTAAAGTGCTCACTTCAGCAGCATGCACACTAAAATCCTGGTGTGCCTCTCTAAAGCCCAGATTTGGGTCTTCCCTGGTGGCTCAGACAGTAAAGAATCTGCCTGCAATGTGAGAGACCCAGGTTCGATCCCTGGATTGGGAAGATCCNAGCATGCACACTAAAATCCTGGTGTGCCCCTCTAAAGCCCAGATTTGGGTCTTTCCTGGTGGCTCAGACAGTAAAGAATCTGCCTGCAATGCCAGAGACCCAGGTTCGATCCCTGGATTGGGAAGATCCCCTGGAGAAAGGAATGGGCAACCCACTCCAATATCTTGCCTAGAAAATCACATGGACAGAGGAGCGTGACAGGCTACTGTCCATGGGGTCGAAAAGAGTTGGACACGACTGAGCAACTTTGACTCACTCATACTAAAATTAGAATAATACAGAGATTAGCATGACCCCTAGATAAGGAGAATACACAAATTCATGAAACATTTCATTTTTTCACAGATATATGCTTCTCTTCTATACATTAAATATATGGCATTCTTCATGTCAATCATACTAAAAAAGGAACTTGAAAATATAGATTATGCAGCATAAAGGCTAAATATTTAGTTTCAGTAAGTATGGAGTGGGGAACCTTGGAAACTGTATTTTTAAAGAGCTCCTTCAGTTCAGTTCAGTCGCTCAGTCATGTCCAACTCTTTGCGACCCCATGAATCACAGCACGCCAGGCCTCCCTGTCTATCACCAACTCCCGGAGTTCACTCAGATTTACATCCATCGAGTCCGTGATGCCATCCAGCCATCTCATCCTCTGTAGTCCCCTTCTCCTCCTGCCCCCACTCCCTCCCAGCATCAGAGTCTTTTCCAATGAGTCAACTCTTCGCATGAGGTGGCCAAAGTACTGGAGTTTCAGCTTTAGCATCATTCCTTCCAAAGAAATCCCAGGGCTGATCTCCTTCAGAATGGACTGGTTGGATCTCCTTGCAGTCCAAGGGACTCTTAGGTGATTTTAATAATAATCAAGTTTAATAATCACTGACAGTTTATATAAATGTATAAGCTAACAGCTGAACTGTAAGTAAAACAGCAATAAAGCAGCAGGGAGGAAAATAAGTTGAAGTGAAGAGAAGAGTTACAGGAAAGCCTGAGCTATGGAACTGAAGAGCTGTTTTCTGTAGATTAGAGAATTATATCATGATGAAACAGCCTGAAGATCAGCCTTCAGTTCATTTCAGTTCAGTTCAGTTGCTCAGTCTTGTCCGACTCTTTGCCACCCCATGAATCACAGCACGCCAGGCCGCCCTGTCCATCACCAACTCCCGGAGTTCACTCAGACTCACGTCCATCCAGCNGCTATGGAACTGAAGAGCTGTTTTCTGTAGATTAGAGAATTATATCATGATGAAACAGCCTGAAGATCAGCCTTCAGTTCAGTTCAGTTCAGTTCAGTTGCTCAGTCTTGTCCGACTCTTTGCCACCCCATGAATCGCAGCACGCCAGGCCGCCCTGTCCATCACCAACTCCAGGAGTTCACTCAGACTCACGTCCATCCAGCCAGTGATGCCATCCAGCCATCTCATCCTCTATCATCCCCTTCTCCTCCTGCCCCCAATCCCTCCTAGCATCAGAGTCTTTTCCAATGAGTCAACTCTTTGCATGAGGTGGCCAAAGTACTGGAGTTTCAGCTTTAGCATCATTCCTTCCAAAGAACACCCAGAACTGATCTCCTTCAGAATGGACTGGTTGGATCTCCTTGCAGTCCAAGGGACTCTCAAGAAGATCAGCCTTAGCAACTGACATTATTAACTAATAATTTCTTTCCTGATATGGAATATTTCAAGAAATAAGACTAGGGACAAAATTGGAAGATTTCTGGAATTCTCAGTAAGAAGATCTAACAAAGGCAGAGGTTTAAAAGCCTGCTACTACTTCCAACAACCCAGAAACATGAAAATTTAATTAAAATGAGGTGTTGTGTTTTTTTTTCTCTCATCCCATATATTTTCTAGTAGAGGACTTATGATGCTGGGAAGTGGTTTTTAAGTAGCANAAGATTTCTGGAATTCTCAGTAAGAAGATCTAACAAAGGCAGAGGTTTAAAAGCCTGCTACTACTTCCAACAACCCAGAAACATGAAAATTTAATTAAAATGAGGTGTTGTTTTTTTTTTTCTCTCATCCCATATATTTTCTAGTAGAGGACTTATGATGCTGGGAAGTAGTTTTTAAGTAGCAAAAAAGATGAATGAGTGTGACACAATTGAGGGTATTCAGTTTTCAAAAAAGTTGATCATTATTGTCTAAGATATAATGCTTCAAATAGTCATGGTTTTCCTAGGATCCTATTGCTTTTAAAAACAAAGTATAAGAATGCAATACGTCAGAAAGAGAAAGACAAATATCATATATTAACTCATATACATGGAATCTAGAAAATTGGTATTGATAAACCTCTCTACAGGGAAGGAATGGAGCCGCAGACATAGAGAAGGGACTTGTGGATACAGTGGAGAAAGGAGCAAGTAGGATGAATGGAGAAGGTAGCCTTGCCATATGTACATTACCATGTGTAAAATGGATAGCTGGTGAGAAGTTGCTGTATAACACGGAGCCCAGCCTGGCCCACTGTGATGATCTAGAGGGGATGGGATGGAGAGAGGGGAGGGAGGCTCAAGAAGGAGGGAAAATACATGCAATTATGGCTGAATCTCATTGTTGTACAGAAACCAACACAATTTGGTAAAGCAATTTCCCTCCAATTAAAAATACAGTTTTAAAAAATATTGCTCTGAATGCCTCATTTCTCTTAATGTGAGTTTTGATTTCATTCTGCTTATGCCAGTGATTCTAACAGCACCTCCCCCAGTGTACACTAAGTGCCAAGGACACCTCCATTCTCACCCACTCACAGTTGCTCAATGTTCTGTAAACACATTTTTCATTGAAAATAGCAGTTTAGAAATATGTCCAAAGGTTATAATGTCTTTCATAGAATTTTTTTTAAATAACTTTGAGATTTTAAAAAAATCTGTTTGCCATACAATTAGCATGAGAATTATCAGCAGTTACAAAGTTAACTCTTTTCACATCTATGTGTTCGCCTCTCTTCCTAGTTTATGTCAAAATTTAATGCTATTATTATAGTCAAAAGTTAGCTTTTGTTCCTTTTCACTTAACAGTAAGTAATCAAAGCTTTTATGTTGTGATGAGGCCTTCCTATTTTGGTGGATGTGTAAGATAGATTCTACCAAGGCAATATATAGCATGTGTCTTCAGTTATCAAGCATTGCAGTTCATCTGAAGTTTTATGAATATTAATTTTTGCTTTAGTGAATGATTAGAGGAAATGCCAGGTCAATCAGATCCAACTCTTTGCGACACTATGGACTATATAGCCTGCCAGTCTCCTTTGTCCATGGGATTCTCCAGGCAAGAATATTGGCATGGATTGCCATGCCCTACTCCAGGAGATCTTCCCGACCCAGGAATCGAATCCCCATTTCCTCGAGAGGCAGGTTTTTTTCCACTAGTGCCACCTGAGAAGCCCTTAGTGAGTGATTGGGTAGCTGTGTGCAATTTTACTCTTTGTGTGGGAATTTCTTGGATGAGTCAATTACACTTGGTGTTCGAAACTATGAATCTTACATATCAATTATGTAAAACAAATTGTTCTCTGCACAAAAGAAAGAAGAGTTTCTAAGATTAAAAAAAACCTGGAAAGACAGTTTTACTATTAATAATAATAACAAACATTTATATAGCTTTCACTCTATGCCAGACACTTTCTAAGTACTCTTAAGTATGTTAAATTAAATCTAACCCTTGGGGAGCTACTCTTAAGCAACCTTATAGATAAACTGAAACCCTGAGAGGTTAAGTAATTTGTCCAAANAGCTTTCACTCTATGCCAGACACTTTCTAAGTACTTTTAAGTATGTTAAATTAAATCTAACCCTTGGGGAGCTACTCTTAAGCAACCTTATAGGTAAACTGAAATCCTGAGAGGTTAAGTAATTTGTCCAAAAAGTAACAGTGAGGAACCTGGAATTCTTTCCAAGGAGTTTGACAGTTAGGTCTATTCTCTTCAGTACTTCATCATCCTGCTTTGAGATCAGTTAGAATATTCCCATATTGTATTTTCAGATTATTTCTTTCCAAATGCTTTTCCTGCTTATACAACAATACTTTAGCCAAGAAAGTTTACCAACTTATTTTATTTATTCTTTCACTCAACAAATATTTACTGAGTGTCTATTAAACTGATGACTGGAATTTCATTACTTTATTTTCATTCATGTGAGTTAAATGGCTACCTACTATTAAAAGTTGGAATACTATAACATTGATCTTTGACTTTGACATCTGGGTAGATAGAATCTGCCATAAGGTTCGGTTTTGGCCTCAATGTATTTCAACATCATTTTGAAACCCCTGAAATTGTGCATGACCAATAAACTTATGATCTTTGTAGGTAATAATTACATAAAACTTCTACCAAAATGTTGATAATTCAATCAAGACATGACCTGTGGATTTATTTAATATTATGATATTTACTTATAATATATGTTTTAGATATATCTGAGAGTGAAAAACTTGTTTGTGTTTTACAAAAACAAACCCAAAATATTGATATTTGCACAAAGTCTCTCAAATCAAGGAATCATGAACCCATTGTAGCTCATAAGCCCTCATACATCCAACTGTCCTAAATATATTTCTGGTATTAAAAATGTATGACATTTAAAATGGGGACTTTTGACTCATTTTGAAATTTTCCGTACTCATTTATTATAGTGGTGGGAGGTAAAAATAATAAAGTTTTCATTTTTAAACCTCACCTCTGTCTTCCTCAACTCTTGTCAGTGTTTATATTGCCCTGAGAGTTGCATAAGAATAAAGGAGAGAGCATAGACAGAAACACTGAATCCAGGAAACAGGTACCCAGCAAAACTCTTGATCTTAGAATTCAGAAATGGGATTTTAATTTATCTTAGAATTCAGAAGTGGGATAATTGTCATACAAATGTACATTTGTGAATTTATTAGAATTGAAAATGAAATATTTTTCCTATCAGTCATAAATCTAACTTGACTGCTTATCTTGACAATGAGGCCTAGCTTTGAAAATCAGATTATTTGTAGGCACTTTCTAGAAACATAATTATGCAAGTCATAATTTTGACAGTAATAAAAAGCACTTTGAGGTTTTATATTGATAAAAGTATATTCAAATTAATAATATTTCAATTTTGCCAGTTATTGAGCATATCAGGTGATTCTAAGTAGAACTATAGCAGTTAGTAACCATTTATAAGTGACTTTTTTGCAATGTTTCTAGACAATGAGAATGAGAATGACTAATAACAGAGTTCCAAATCCTTTTGCAATTGACCTAGTTATGCTTTCAATAGAATTAAGGAAGTCATACTTGATTCATCAGCTGATAGGTAATTAAGCTCCAGTATTCTTGCCTGGAGAGTCCCATGGACAGAGGAGCCTGGTGGGCTGCAGTCCATGGAGTCGATAAGAGTTGGACACAACTGAAGCAACTAAGCACAGCACAGCGCAGGTAATTAAAATTCTTTTCAATGATGATTACAATGTGACCTTTGGCTTATAANCCCATGGACAGAGGAGCCTGGCGGGCTGCAGTCCACGGAGTCGATAAGAGTTGGACACAACTGAAGCAACTAAGCACAGCACAGCACAGGTAATTAAAATTCTTTTCAATGATGATTACAATGTGACCTTTGGCTTATAACTTAGATAACTAAATATTCAAATGATGATGTTATAACAGAACTTCTTGTGCTTTTTTCCTATTTTAGAAAAGTATTTATTTTATTTGGTTGCACTGGATCTTAGTTGCAGCATGTGGGATCTTAGTTCCCTGACTGCGCATGGAACCTGGGCCCTCTGTATTGGGAGTGTGGAATCTCAGCCACCAGACCACCTATCTCTCTTTATGTGAACAAGACTTCTTAGTGCTTGCATCGATAGAATAAGTAGACTAGGAATGTTCTAGAATAGAAATATAGGAGAGTAGAACATAGGAGAATAGAAAACATAGCAAGAGGATAGGAGAGATGTGTGTCAACCTAGCAGTAAGTCATACTCATCCAAAGACACATGATCTGATTGGAGGACCNCTTAGTGCTTGCATCGATAGAATAAGTAGACTAGGAATGTTCTAGAATAGAAATATAGGAGAGTAGAACATAGGAGAATAGAAAACATAGCAAGAGGATAGGTGAGATGTGTGTCAATCTAGCAGTAAGTCATATTCATCCAAAGACACATGATCTGATTGGAGGACTCAGATGGATGGAATATGCAATTAATGTCATTTAGAAATGACTTTCAAACAAAATTTTTCTTGTGTTTAATATTATTGAAATTATACTAGCTATATATAGTTTTGATAAAGAATATATTGATCATACTTATAATGATAGCTTGGTCTAGAAAAATCTATTACTACTCAGAAATGGATAGGTACAAGAACATCTTTTATAGTTTTGATTATCTTTACTTTCAGAAATGTATGATAGATCTTTAAAATATATTGAAGCAGTACTTCCCCAGTGGTCTAGTGGTTAAGACTTCACCTTCTAAAGCAGGTGGTGCAGGTTCAGTCCCGGGTCAGGGAACTAAGATCCCACACGTCTTGAGGCCAGAAAAATGTATAAAACAGAAGTAATATTATAAAAAATTCAATAAAGACTTTAAAAATGATCCACATCAAAAAAA
>SJYW01014707.1:160893-176915 GCA_006410735.1 Raphicerus campestris | reverse complement strand
TTTAAAAAAATAGATCATGTTGTTTTAAATGGATAATGTAGGCAATAAATGACTGCAGTATTTACATTTCACTGAGTACGTTTTCAAAGTGGCATTTCACTTTATTTTTAAAATATCAGTATTTATATTTTTTGTTATCTTACTCATGATGGGAAGCTTTAGAAGCTAAGCATGTATGAAAGGTTACATGCTTAATAAAATTCTTTTGGGAATATAAGGAGGGAAAAGATTGAAGACAACAAAAATATGTAATATAAGCATTAGCAGAGAATGTGGAGAACATTCTGTTTATGCTCTATGATAAATATTTTAAATGTATCTACTATTTTCAATTAAAAATCATAACAATAAAGTTATATAATACTTCAGATTTATTCTTCTACTCTAGAAATTTAAACTGTAATGGTGATTTTGCTTCATCAAAATGTGGATTTTTATACTTAGTCGTTAGGCATTTGGCCAAAGGAAAGGATTGGTATATATCCAAAAAAGTGTAATTATGCCTGTGAAAAGTTACTTGGAGACTTCCTAAAAATCATTTATTACCTATTGTAAGTTTACTTTACTCCATATTAAGCTGGCAGAGAATGAAGATATTTATTTATGGCAATGTAGAAATGCAGGATGGAAGTGGAAAGAGCATAGTTTCTAATGAGAAAACAAACCAAATGAAGCTGAAGAGTTTTATCTTCATTCGGCAAGCATTTGCCAGGTACCAATGCTTTTGAACTGTGGTGTTGGAGAAGACTCTCGAGAGTCCCTTGGACTGCAGGGAGATCCAACCAGTCCATTCTGAAGGAGATCAGCCCTGGGATTTCTTTGGAAGGAATGATGTTACAACTGAAACTCCAGTACTTTGGCCACCTCATGCGAAGAGCTGACTCATTGGAAAAGACTCTAATGCTTGGAGGGATTAGGGGCAGGAGGAGAAGGGGACGACAGAGGATGAGATGGCTGGATGGCATCACTGACTCGATGGATGTGAGTCTGAGTGAACTCCGGGAGTTGGTGATGGACAGGGGACCTGGCGTGCTGCAATTCATGGGGTTGCAAAGAGTCGGACACGACTGAGCAACTGAACTGAACTGAACTGAACTGAACTGAACTGAAGGCCTCACACAATGTATTATTACAGTTTATTTAACCTAGCATTATATCAATCATAGTTTATTATCATCATTGGAATTATATTTTTTAAGTTAATCTTTATTGGAGTATAGTTGATTCATAATGTTATATTAGTTCCTGTTTACAGCAAAAGTGAATCAATTTTACATATACATATATCCACCTTTTTTAGATTTTTTTCCCCATATGGACCATTACAGAGTACTGAGTAGAGTTCCCTGTGCGACACAGTAGGTTCTTATCAGTACCTATTTTATATATAGTAGTGTGTATGTCAATCCCAATCTCCCAGTTTATCCCTTCCCCCTCTCCCTGTGCTGTTCCTCTTGGTAAATGTTTTTTCTACATCTGTGACTCTATTTCTGTTTTGTAAATGAGTTCATTTGTACCATCTTTTTAAAGATTCTAAAGCTTATTTTCTTTGAAGATAAAATTAATTGGCTTTATGTTCTAGATGTTAAATGAACTAAGAAACTATAATAATGTATTACATGGGTTCACTTTCTTTCTGAATAAATATAAAGATAGCTATAAAAAGTGAAAACTAAGCTTTCAAACAATGGAGAGATTATCTTTACATTTATTTTGTTTAAAATTCTGGGATAAATTTTCCTTTGTTTCATTAATGAACTTTATTGGTTAATGCTCAGGGAGTGTGTGCTGTTCCCTGGACTTCCAGGAAAAGATCTGTGTTATGTATTTACATAAGTAGTTCTTAATTTCATCAAATCATATCACTTATTTTGATTTATTTCCTTAAAGATGCTTAAAGTTGCTGTTTAACAACCACAACTAATATAGTCTCAACATGCTATTTTTCATGCCCTTTGAAAATTTGAGCAAGTGGATGGAAGTGATCTGCAATTGATTTTTTTATACTGGAAGTGGTTAATATGTTACAAAAATAAATGGTTGGCCGTTTACTTTCACTACCCATCAGGTAAAATAAAAACCAGGGATTCTGAAACAAGAACAGAGCTCAAGGAATCAAGGACTCAGACTCCCGTTCTTTCCTGTTCCTCTCTACACCATGAGGGGACATCAACTGCCTAATCCAGTCTTGATTCTGCTTTTCTTGCTCCTTCCCAGAGATGCTTCAGCTACCTCCAAACCGTAAGCAACATTTCCAGAAAATTCTATTGCCCTCCTCTCTCCCATTCTGTTATCCATTTCTTGATGTCTGTATTTTTATTTCCTAATTCTCTATGAAATTATCTGCTGTTGAAAAGCATTAAAAAATGATTACCATAGATGGTAAAAGGTATGCTCCCAGTTCTAGAAAACTCAGAGACACAAAGAGTCTCTTGCGAAATATTTGTGAAACATTCACTTGCCAAGATGATGGATTTCTACAATATTTACCAAATAAAAATATGTAATTCATACCAAAAAAGGAGATAAATTCTTTACTGGCTAATGAAAAAGGCTGCAGTGTCTTGTCTTTGCCATTGCAAAGTGACATAGTATCTGTGTCTCCTCCAAGTCATGGGTTCCCAAGATGGATGAGACCTAAAGACAAGCCAGGATTTGTGTGTCAAGTCACTCAAAGTGAAAGTGAAGCTGCTCAGTCATGTCCAACTCTTTGGGACCCCATGGACTGTAGCCTATCAGGCTCCTCCGTCCATGGGAGTTTCCAGGCAAGAGTGCTGGAGTGGATTACCATTTCCTTCTCCAGGGGATCTTCCCGACCCAGGAATCGAACCCAGGTTTCCCACATTACAGGCAGACGCTTTACTGTCTGAGCCACCAGGGAAGCCCAGGGATTGAGTCAAGTCACTCAATCCTTCATCATATCTTTAAAGGCTAGCATTAGACTTTGAGAACATACAGATCAACAAAATGTGGGCTGTGACCTCAGTACCTCATAGTATAAAAGAGAGTGAGAGAGATGTCGCACAGAGAATAAAATAAAATGCAAAAACAGAACCAGGATCCTGTGGGAACTGTTGTTGTTCAGTTGCTAAATTGTATCCAACTCTATGACCCCACGGACTGTAGCCGCCAAGGCCTCTGTCCAAGGGGATTTCCAGGAAAGAATACTGGAGTGGGTTGCCATCTCCTCCTTCCAGGGGATCTTCCTGGATCAGGGAACAAACCCTCATCTCCTGAGTCACTAGGGAAGCCCTCTGTGGGAATACTGACAAATGATACCTAACTCTTCATGGGAACTTATATAAAGGAAGGGGCATCACCAAGTCCACATAAGGAAGTTGTTTTTGAGATGAGTCTTATGAAGCAAATAGAAGTTTTCCAGCTAGACCAGGACACTTCAGATAGATCGACAAGCATGAGCCACCAGAGCCTCACAGAGTATAGTATGTTTGGGCTTTTCTAAATGATAGATAAACAGCAACAGAGGAATGATATTTTCTTCTGGGTGTACATGGTAATACATCTGATGATTAGCCTAGTTTGTCTTCTATCTGTAGATAGTGGAAGAAAAAGAAGAGCTAAAGTTGCTTCTGAAACAGTATTGAAAATAGACTCAGTTCCTCTCCATGAATTGTTATCTCATTAATATTTCCTGGAACAAAGTGACTTGTGTTACCGTCATATGAAACTCAAGACCACACACAGACAGATTCTCTTACTGGTTTCAATAATAATTAATTGATTAATAATATTGTTTGTTAATAAAAGTGTTTTGAGAGGACTGTTAACATATAACTGAGAATTAAAGTTGTAAGATATTGAAGTGTACAACACGCATACATATTGTGAAAGGATTTTCCCCATTGACCTAACTAATCTATCACATAGATTAATCTAATGATTTATCTAGTGTATCTGTCTCTCAGCTATCTACTTTTGAGGGTAAGAACATTTAATTTCTGATCTCTGAGCAAATTTCAGTTATATAATAGTGTTATCAGCCATAGTCACCATGTTAGATATTATATCTTCAGCTCTTATTACCTCATAAATGAAAGTTTATGCCCTTTTACCAACCTATTCCTGTTTCCCTCTGCCTCCCAGCCACTGGAAAGCTCTTTTCTACTCTATGTTTCTAAATTTGACTTAAAAAAAAAAAAAAAAGATTCCACATGTAAGTGATACCAGACATAATTGTCTTTCTCTGGTTTATTTCACCTAGCACTGTGCCCTCAAGGGACATCTACGTTTTCGCAAAGGGCAGGATTTCCTTCTTTTTTAAAGGTTGAATAATATTCGTGTGTGTGTGTGTGTGATCACATTTTCTTGGTTCATTGAAAATTTCTAATTTAGAAACTTACCTCTATCTAAAATGTATAACAACTCACGGAGTGCTTATCCATAGCTTCCGAATAGGTTTGCTAATGTTGCAATGGTGACTATTTCCACAAAACTGGAGAAATATATGGGTGTTTAACTTGGTAAGGGGGTTTTGAGTTTCTAAGGTCTCTGGATTGAAGAATATATTCCTTGCCACTCCTGCTGAAATCTAACTCGGTTCTGTGACTGATGAAGATAGCAAAGATTATCCAGAAAACAACCGCAATAACCCCTCCACGGCTGACCCAGACCCCTCTTCTCCACAGACAGTACCTGGTGCTGCTCCCATCACAGCTGTATGCTGGTGCTCCCGAGAAGGTCTGTGTCCTGCTGAATCACCTGAATGAGACAGTGGCACTGACAGTAACTCTGGAAGATGAGGTGCAGGGCCGGAATCTCCTCACAGACCTGGAGACGAAAAATTCCTTCTACTGCAGCTCCTTCACGGTCAGCATTCCTCCTTGGGGGAAGGGAAATCATTACAGAGAGAGCACATTAGTTGATGCCTTAGGTTCTGACCCTCAACAATTAAAAAACCTCAGTTTGGTGCTCTGTGATGACCCTCATGAGTGGGATAGGGGTGGGAGGGAGGTTCAAGAGGGAGGGGATATATGTATATATATAGTCGATTAACTTTGTTGCCCAGCAGAAACTAACACAACATCATCAAGCAATTATGCTCCAATAAAAAATAAAATACAAAACAGAAAAATGAGGAGTACAGTCAAATTTCAAAGAAGTCTAAAGATAAAAGTTCTACTGAATATACTTTCATAATATTTACAAACAGAACTGGCACAATATACAAANAGAAATATATGGGTGTTTAACTTGGTAAGGGGGTTTTGAGTTTCTAAGGTCTCTGGATTGAAGAATATATTCCTTGCCACTCCTGCTGAAATCTCACTCGGTTCTGTGACTGATGAAGATAGCAAAGATTATCCAGAAAACAACCGCAATAACCCCTCCACGGCTGACCCAGACCCCTCTTCTCCACAGACAGTACCTGGTGCTGCTCCCATCACAGCTGTATGCTGGTGCTCCCGAGAAGGTCTGTGTCCTGCTGAATCACCTGAATGAGACAGTGGCACTGACAGTAACTCTGGAAGATGAGGTGCAGGGCCGGAATCTCCTCACAGACCTGGAGACGAAAAATTCCTTCTACTGCAGCTCCTTCACGGTCAGCATTCCTCCTTGGGGGAAGGGAAATCATTACAGAGAGAGCACATTAGTTGATGCCTTAGGTTCTGACCCTCAACAATTAAAAAACCTCAGTTTGGTGCTCTGTGATGACCCTCATGAGTGGGATAGGGGTGGGAGGGAGGTTCAAGAGGGAGGGGATATATGTATATATATAGTCGATTAACTTTGTTGCCCAGCAGAAACTAACACAACATCATCAAGCAATTATGCTCCAATAAAAAATAAAATACAAAACAGAAAAATGAGGAGTACAGTCAAATTTCAAACAAGTCTAAAGATAAAAGTTCTACTGAATATACTTTCATAATATTTACAAACAGAACTGGTACAATATACAAAAGATAACAATGGTTATAAGAAGGATTTTGTTTGTTCTTAAAGCAAACTTTGAAGGTAAATCATGTTCATGCTTTATAGATATAAACACAGGTTCATAAAGTTTAGTGACTTATCTAAGATTTCCCAGATGGTTGATGTTTAATGTACTGTCCTTGTAACCTTTTACTAACTTAAAGTATTAAATAATCATACCAGCTTACTACCAATGATAATATACAGTGCTACTTTTGGCTGTTAGAAAATAAATTTTAAAAATTATTTTAATACTACCATATTACTGTCAAAATGAGAACTTATTTCCTTCACTGTCATGACTAGTTGAAGAATTATTTCATTTTTATTGCAATGACATTTCTCCTTTAATCAGTTCAATAAATTGCTGTCTTCATGTTCCACACTCATATTAATCTATAAAGCAGGGGACAGTCCATTTGACCCTGAAAAAATGAAAGTAAAAGTATCTCTTTCTCAGTCATGTCCAACTGACTCTTTGTGATCCTGTGGTCTGTAGCCCACCAGGCTCCTCTGTCCATGGAATTCTCCAGGCAAGAATCTTAGAGTGGGTAGCCATTCCCTTCTCCAGGGGATCTTCCTGACCCAGGGATCGAACCTGGGTCTCCTGCATTGCATGTGGATTCTTTACCATCTGAACCACCAAGGAAGCCTAGCCCTTACTAATTCCCATGGGACTAACCAGAGAAATGAGAAAGTTACAAAAGCTGAGACATTCAGAAGTGGATCTGGGCAGATTCTTCAGCTCATTTCTGTTTTACAGATTCCAGCGTCATCTTTTCCCTCAGCATTCATAACTGTACAGGTGCAAGGACCAACCCAGAACTTCATAAAGAGGAAGCGGGTGTACATTACAGAAGCAGAAAGCCTAGTCTTTGTCCAGACAGACAAACCCATCTACAAGCCAGGGCAAACAGGTATAAGGAACCAAACAAGTAAATGCAATCTGAAGGGTTGGAAGTGTAGTTCTCTGTTACCTTTTGGAAATCCTGGCACATTGTTATTTGTGTTACCACCCTGAATTTCCACCAGAGGCTTTCATGAGAAAAATCTCTGTGTTTCAGTGAACTTCCGCATTGTCTCTGTGGATGTCAACTTTCACCCTTTGAATGAAACGGTGAGTCTCATAACAATGGCTCTTTTCTTGTTGTTCAGTTGCCATGTTGTGTCTGACTCTTTGCAACCCCATGAACTGCCTCACACCGGCTCCCCTGTCCTGCACTAACTCCCAGAGTTTGCTCAAGTTCATGTCCATTGAGTAAGTGATGCTATCTAACCATCTCCTACTCTGTTGCCCTCTTCTTTACCTTCCATCTTTCCCAGCAGCAAGACTGGCAGGAAAAAGAAAAAAAAAAGTAAAACCTGTTCTTTGGAGAACCTGAGACCAATATGAGATACTTAAATCTACGACAGAAAGTTCTCCAAAGCATATGGCTCCTGGAGGATAAGGGAGATAAGTTCATNCTTTACATTCCATCTTTCCCAGCAGTAAGACTGGCAGTAAAAAAAAAAAAAAAAAGTAAAACCTGTTCTTTGGAGAACCTGAGACCAATATGAGATACTTAAATCTACCACAGAAAGTTCTCCAAAGCATATGGCTCCTGGAGGATAAGGGAGATAAGTTCATCAACTACATTCTTAAAGTTAAATATTCAGTTGAAATTATCTCCTTAAAGACTCAATTATTCTAAATGGACAAAAGAAAATAAGTGCATTTGATATCTCTCTTAAGAGAAATGGAGAATTTTTCACAGATGAAAGTCAACTACAAAATAAAACTCATTATTTGTATCTTTTTACACAAGTCTAGGTTACTTTATTTCACAAAAGGAAATCATTATTTCTTTCCTGTTTGTTCTTTTTTTAAGAGTGGTTTTTTTCCTTCTCTTAAAAAAAAATAAATTATCCATTTGGGGCTGTGCTGGGTCTTTGCTGCTGCTCAGAATTTTCTCTGGTTATGGAGAGCGGGGACTACTCTCTAGCTGCGGGGCGTCTCATCGCGGTGGCTTCTCTTGTCGCAGAGCACAGGNTTATCCATTTGGGGCTGTGCTGGGTCTTTGCTGCTGCTCAGACTTTTCTCTGGTTATGGAGAGCGGGGACTACTCTCTAGCCGCGGGGCATCTCATCGCGGTGGCTTCTCTTGTCGCAGAGCACAGGCTGTAAGGTCCCTGGGCTTAGTAGTTATTGTGCCCAGGCTCTAGAGCACAAACTCAATCGTTGGTGCACACAGGTTTAGTTGCCTCACAACGTGTGGGATCTTCCCAAATAAGGGATAAAAATGGTCGCCTTCACTGGCAGCTGGATTCTTTGCCACTGAGCCATCAGGGAAGCCCCCGTGATTTCTTCAGAGACTATGTCCCAGACCAAACACATGAAGTGTAATGACTCAAACAGGGCCACGTTTCCCCATCCAGACAAGAGCTGAGTAGGCTCCCTTCCTTCTGGTCCAAATACTGTTTTAATGCTAGTGTCACAGGTTTGTCTTTTTATACTCTGTCTCACACTCATGCTATTTGTTTTCTTTTCAGTTCCCGATGGTTTATATTGAGGTAGGTAATATCTTGTGTCTCTCTCTTGGGATGAGGACTCACTGTGAGTTATATTAACTTTCCTCTTTCTACTTTCTCCTTCGCCACTGGCACTTCTTCAGAACTAAATAAATACTGTTTTCCCTGTCTCTCATAAATCCTGGGGAGAGTGGATAAGATGTCAATGAAGGAACAAAAATACCCTGAGATGATGCAATGTAGTGAGTCTTCCAATATTTCTGACCGAGATGGGTATGCATAATCACAAAAAGAGGTACTATCACCTGTCATATCTCAGCTGGGCAAGTTGCCCTTTTCTCAGTCTAGAATTCTTAGAAACCTTTGCTAATACCTCTGGTGCCAATTTACCAACCAGCTAATTAGCCTGCTTCCCATGTCATCCTCCTTGAAAAGCTGTCCTTCTACTCAAAACTATATATTTCAATGACTTTAATATACTTGTAATGCTTTTACCTATAGAACCCCAAAAGGAACCGGATTTTCCAATGGCCCAGTTTCAAATTGCAAGGGGGACTCAGTCAGCTGTCTTTCCCACTCTCAGTGGAGCCCGCACTGGGTACCTACAAGGTGGTACTGCTGAAGGAGTCTCAGAAAAAAATAGAGCACTCTTTTGAAGTGGATGAATACGGTAAGAATTCCACACATGTCAAACACATTTATGACATTAAAGAACACAAGATTGGATTATTTTTATATGTAGTAACAGGCAAAAACCTAGCATATAACAATCAAAAAGTAGCAAGAACTTTTATTTATCTAAATATTTGCCAAACATTTCATGCACTATCTCATTAAACCCTTACAATAGCCCTCTAAAGCAAATACTATACCATGTCTATTTTACAAATGAGTATATTGATACTAGAGACGTTAAAAATTTACCAAAATCATAGAGCCAAGAAGCATAAGAGATTTTAATAGTTCCAACTGACCCTAGTCAAACATAAATTGTTAACCAATATATTGTGTTATCTACAGGCATCTCTTGATCTATATCTTATAACAGGATGTATTTTCTGGAATTACATCCTTGCTGCCTGTAACCTACATGTAATTTACGCTAATAATATTTCTCAGACATTGAAACCATCTTATTAGTTATCAATTATGTAGAATTTCTAATGTAAGTTAAATACATCATGCTGTGGATAAGGAGTTGTTGTTGTTCTACTGCTAAGTCATGTCCAACTCTTTGTAACCCAATGGACTGCAACATGCCAGGCTTCCCTGTCCTTCACTGTCTCCTGGAGCTCACTCAGACTCATGTCCATTGAGTCAGTCATGCCATCCAACTGTCTCATCCTATGCCCACTCTTATCCTTCTGTCCTCAATCTTTCCTAGCATCACAGCCTTTTCCAGTGAGTCAGCTCTTCACATCAGGTAGACAAAGCATTGCAGTTTCAGCTTCAGCATCAGTCCTTCCAATGAATATTCAGGGTTGATTTCTTTTAGGACTGACTGATTTGATTGCCTTGCGGTCCAAGGGACTCTCAAGAGTCTTTTTTAGTACCACAGTTGGAAACATCAATGCTTCGGCACTCAACCTTCTTTATGGTCCGACTCTCAAACCCATACATGACTACTGGAAATACCATAGCTTTGACTATACAGGCCTTTGTCAGCAAAGTGATGTCTCTGTCTTTTAATACACTGTCTAGGTTTTTCATAGCTTTTCTTCCAAGGAGCAAGCAGCTTTTAATTTCATGTCTACAGTCACCATTTGAAGTGATTTTGAAGCCCAAGAATATAAAATCTGTCACTATTTCCACTTTTTTTCCATCTGTTTGCCATGAATAGGAGACTTATCACAAAAACAGGATTCTCCAGTCTCACCAGAACTGCCATGAGAATTATGGAACAGGGATTAATTATAGGAACGACTAGCATTATGTACAACTGTGTGGGAGAGGCTGGAAAAGTCAGAGTCCCGCAGGAGAGTTGATGGATCTGAGGAAATTACTAACCAGGCCTCCTGAGGCAAGGGTGAGGATGTACAGATCAGAACTTTCAAGAGCACATTCAGATTCCAGAGTGGACCGCTGAGGGAAACTGGTAGAAGAATCAATGGGAGGATGTTAGCTCTCCCTCCTTCCACTTCGGTATTTCTATAACCAGGTGTCTGGTAGTGGGCCCAGGGTCTCTGTGAGTCAGCAGGGTTAGAATTTGGGAAGAAGAGCTAGAACAGACAGGGAAAAAAATAAGGAGAAACTGGAAGTTTCTGGCCCCTCTGTACCTGTGACCATGTCTAATCATGGTAACCTTCAGAGACAAATGGAGCTGTTTCTCTCCCACCTTTGAAATTTTGAACAAATTCTGAGGAGACTCTAGGAACTATAATACCAGCCTAAGTTACCATGGTGCTAACTGCTCATGGGTATGAATGGCATCTCTTTTTTGCCAGTAGTGACCTGCTGCTCCTTATTGTAATTGAAATCACTTCATGTGACTCTTTGTCACAAGATTCTGTAATAGAATCATTACTAATACTCTTTGCAAGACTTCCTGCTTGCTCTCACATTTGTGTTTTTTTTTCTTTTATTGATAACAGTTTTGCCCAAATTTGAGGTCCACGTGAAAATGCCCAAGAAGATTAGCTTCCTAGAGGATGAATTTGAGGTTTCTGTCTGCAGCTTGTGAGTTACATTTTTTCATCTCATTTCTATTTCCCTACCCTGTTTTGCACATAATGATTACTGACCTTCCAACTATTTTAATTAAAGAAGGAACGAGTCTCTCCAACTTGTCTGAGCTTAGACCAAGGAGCAGGGGTGATAGCATGCAATATGTTTAGTACTGTTAGTAAAATTATTAACTGAGCATTTAAAATGTGCCAGGCAATGTTCAAAGTGCCTTGCACTTATTTGTGTTTTTGTTCTTACACTAACCTTGTGAGATGAGGATAATAAGTCTCATTTTACAAATGAGGGAACTATAACATATAAAGAATAAACTAACTTGTTCAAGTTCCTACAGACAATAAATAGCAGATTAGAATTTAAATCCAACAGTCTGCCTCCAGACCCTGAACCTTTCTCCATAATTCTATATTGCCTTGGCAAGTAACAAAAAAAATCCATATAGCTGCATGAAGCATTTCTATATCCCAAACACTGGGCTAAAGTAAACCAAAACTGTCTAATTCTGGAGCCCATAGCTTCCATGTTATTCCATGTCTTATTATCTCCAATTTTGTATTGTCCCCAATTTTTTTTTAACTCTGGGCAGCTAGAAAGAAGTTAAGCAGACCCTCTATTTTAAATACTGTATATATTAATACAGAATTTAAAATACATGCATTTAACTTTTTTGCAAAGTAGAAATAGAGATACAGACATAGAGAACAAATGTAGGGACACTAAAAGGGGAAAGGGGTGTGGGATGAATTGAGAGATCGAAATTGACATGTATACACTACTGATACTATGCATAAAATAGATAACTAATGAGAACATACGAGATAGTGCAGGAAACTCTATTCACTGCTTTGTGGTAACCTAAATGGTAAGGAAAGCCAAAACAGAGGGGATATATGTTTCTGTATAGCTGACTACTTTGTTATACAGCAAAAAATAACACAATATTGTAAAACAACTATACTCTGGTTTAATAAAATGAAATTTTAAAAATGCATGCTATTTATTTCTTCCGTGATTGCCTTTGGGCAATAAAGTCCCCTCCAGTTACATCAAGGAGGTTGGATTTACTGCTTTTCAAAACAACATGAAAAACGTGTATTTTCCTCCTTCTCACCAGCTTTTATGCTTTACCTTTTTTTATCAGGGAGAAAGCCTTTTGCTTCAGATTTAAAAAGAAGATTCAACAAAATGACTAAATTTAATAAATAATGTATTACTTTATCAGTACTTATAGAAATTTGAAAGGGATGAGACACTAAAATGAGGAAGCTTGGGATTTCTGAGACCAAACTTCACCTACTTCACAGTTTGTACAGGGTCTCAAACTTAAGCATGCATCAGAATCTATGGAGGTGCTTATTTCAAATGTAGATTCCTTGGCCCCACCTCTAAATCTGAGGAAGGATTTGGTACTCTGAATCTCACTGCATGTCTCAGGGAATGTCTATGGAGGTGGTCCAGATAGCATACTTTAAGAAACAATAGACCGAGTTCAGCTTCACGTCACGCCTTAGTCTGTTCAGCATATCATAACAAAATACCACAGACTGAGGAGCTTATTAACAGCAGAACTGTATTGCTCACAGTTCTATTGTTGTCCTCTAGCTCAGTCATGTCCAACTCTTTGTGACCCCATGGACTGCAGACACCAGGCTTCCCCGTCCTTCACCATCTCCCAGAGCTTGCTTGAATTCGTGTCCACTGAGTCAGTGGTGCCATCCAACCACCTCGTCTTGTGGGCCCCTTCTCCTCCTGTTCACAGTCCCAGAGGCTGGGAAATCTAAGATCAAGGTGCCTGTATGGCCACATTCTGGTGAAGGTCCTCCTTCTGGTTCAGAGCATCTTCTTGTGTCCTCACATGGAAGAGGGGACAAGAGATCTCTCTGGAGCCTCTTTTATGAAGGCACTCACCCACTCATGAGAACTTCACCCTCCTCCTCAAACCCTCACCTCCTAAATTATCATTCTTTGGGATTTAGAATTTCAATATGAATTTCAGGGTGACATAAATATTCAGGCTATACATCACATCCTTCCATCAGATTTGGCAGAATCCAACTATCTTGATACAGCTCATTTGTAATATTTTTGTTCTGTAGCTAGTGCTTTCCCATTTAATTCCTCACTTATCCTGTTAAAACATATATAAGTTAAGGAGGACTTAGAAATACACTCTTGGGACTTCCTTGATGGTCCAGTGGCTAAAAATTTGCCTTCCAAGGCAGGGAGTGCAGATTCAATCCCTGGTTAGGGAGATAGGATCCCACATTTTGCTGCCAAAAAAAACAAACATAAAACAGAAACAATATTATAACAAATTCAGGAAAGATTTTTTTAAGTCAACAACAACAAATCTTAAAAAATAAAACCAGCAAACAAGCAAAAGCAATACACTCTCTATGTTTCTCTAATTTTTTTCCCTAAAACAACTTTGGAGGTACTGGCAAAGCTAGAATCATAACCTAGATAATATAACAGCAGAGAAAGAAGGAAATAGGCAGTTTTATAGTCAAACCTCAACTGAGAGGAAGGTAAGATCTGAGAAAAACCACATTGTTACTTTTCCATTTGGAGGTGTTTCAAAAAACAATTCAGTACTCAAAAGTATTTTCTTTTAGAGGTGCAGATAAGACAGTTTCAGAATAAGTATTTCTAAAGTGCTAATGCTATGAAAGGAAATGCAATTGCTGTAGGTGAGTAAGATGAATGGATCAAATCATGTGTAAGAAATGTGAGTTATTTATATTAAATATATTTTTGTATGACCACTTTATTGTTACAGATATACATATGGAAAGCCTGTCCATGGCCTGGTGACAATTAATGTATGCAGAAAATATTTGCATTACATTTCTCCCTGCTATGAAAAATATCCAAAAAGCATCTGTGAAGAATTCAGTCAACAGGTATATGGAAACCACTCTCCCCAGGACACTAACACCTTTCTTGTGACTGACTGATAATACAAGAAAGCACACACACACACACAAAAAAAAAGAAAGCACACAACACAGTGCAACATAATACAGTGCAATATGAGAGTAGTGTTTGAATTAGTCACCTAGGAAAACTGTGGAATAGGGAAATATTTTAAGGTTGCCTGACAGTAATCAGAACCCACTTGAATACAGGGCTCATGGATTTATGATAGTATTTATTTGGCCAGTTTTGCAGTTTCCTTCTGATAGCAATCCAAATGCCAGGTGTCCAGGCATAAAAGGATGTGGAAGTCTCCAAAGTTGACTTTAATCAAACAGAAAACAGAAGAAAAATATGGCAAATGTTAAGAATTGGGCCAGTGGGAGAATCAAATGACACCATGGAATCTAACCTGCATGTGGGAGTCTATGAGGTCAGCATCAGGTTGAAGAGAGGGGGACCAAATGAAAAGATGGATGAGAGTCCTCGATTACATCAGAGATGTAAAGGAAACAGCAGCCCGACATGCTGTATTAAGACATGAAATGTAAAAAAAAAGAAATGAAATGTATGAATTACTGATTTCAGAGAAAGAGTACGAAAAAGGTCACGGTGAGGCAGTGTGAGCAGACATTGTCAGGTGTGGAAAAGCAAGTTATCTAAGTTGCAGAATGAAAGGCTAAGGTGGTGAACATGATGATGAAGGTCAAGATGAATACTGATAAGCAAGATAAACATGAGAGAAATATAGCTGTCAAAGTCTTTACCAAATCAGGGAGACTAAGATTCATTTTCATTTTCAAATGAGTCATGACATCTGTATATAAGTAAATTAAATTGATTAAAGTTGTGCAATAAATATTTATTTATTGTTCGATAAATATTTCCAGGCAAAAATACTGGAATGGGTAACCATTCCCTTCTCCAAGGAATTTTCTGGACCCAGGAATCAAACCTTGGTCTCCTGTGCAATAAATATCATGCAAACAAGTTAAAAATGAAAACAAAACTTTATTATAATATGGAGCCCAATGTTTAGTTTAGAAGTCTAATTTCTATAATGAATCATCTAGTCAATAAATATATGTTCTTTCATTAATGTCCTAGATATCAAGAAAACACAGTTAACAATCCCTAGTCAATATTTAGGCTTCCCTGATGACTCAGCAGTAAGGAATCTTCCTGAAATGCAGGAGATGTGGGTTCAGTCTTGGGTCAGGAAGATCCCCTGGAGAAGGAAATGGCAACTCGATATTCTTGCCTGGAGAATCCCATTGACAGAGAAGACTGGTGATCTACAGTCTGTGGGGTGACAAAAGAGTCAGACACAGCTGAGCCACTGAACAACTACAGTCAATATTTAGGTGGAAAAAAAAATTTAGGTGGAGATCATTACAGAGGCTTCTTAGAACATGTTATGTCTGAGTTGTGTTTAGAAGAGCTGTAACTGTTGGCCACAATGAGAGTGGAAGCAAGAAAAGATATTTAAGGAACAATGTACACAAAGAGATAAAATTACAAAATACCATGGCATGTTGGGAAACACTGAGCTACACTGCATCAGTTCAGTTCAGTCACTCAGTCAAGTCCAACTCTTTGCCACCCGATGAATCGCAGCACAGGCCTCCCTGTCCATCACCAACTCCCAGAGTTCACTCAAACTCACGTCCATTGAGTCAGTGATGACATCCAGCCATCTCATCCTCTGCTGTCCCCTTCTCCTCCTGCCCCCAATCCCTCCCAGCAGCAGAGTCTTTTTCAATGAGTCAACTCTTCGCATGAGGTGGCCGAAGTATTGGAGTTTCAGCTTTAGCATCAGTCCTTCCAAAGAAATCCCAGGGCTGATCTCCTTTAGAATGGACTGGTTGGATCTCCTTGCAGTCCAAGGGAATCTCAAGAGTCTTCTCCAACACCACAGTTCAAAAGCATCATTTCTTCGGCACTCAATTTTCTTTTTTCACAGTCCAACTCTCACCTGCCTAC
>SJYW01014707.1:130319-160029 GCA_006410735.1 Raphicerus campestris | reverse complement strand
AAAAAAAGAAAGCACACAACACAGTGCAACATAATACAGTGCAATATGAGAGTAGTGTTTGAATTAGTCACCTAGGAAAACTGTGGAATAGGGAAATATTTTAAGGTTGCCTGACAGTAATCAGAACCCACTTGAATACAGGGCTCATGGATTTATGATAGTATTTATTTGGCCAGTTTTGCAGTTTCCTTCTGATAGCAATCCAAATGCCAGGTGTCCAGGCATAAAAGGATGTGGAAGTCTCCAAAGTTGACTTTAATCAAACAGAAAACAGAAGAAAAATATGGCAAATGTTAAGAATTGGGCCAGTGGGAGAATCAAATGACACCATGGAATCTAACCTGCATGTGGGAGTCTATGAGGTCAGCATCAGGTTGAAGAGAGGGGGACCAAATGAAAAGATGGATGAGAGTCCTCGATTACATCAGAGATGTAAAGGAAACAGCAGCCCGACATGCTGTATTAAGACATGAAATGTAAAAAAAAAGAAATGAAATGTATGAATTACTGATTTCAGAGAAAGAGTACGAAAAAGGTCACGGTGAGGCAGTGTGAGCAGACATTGTCAGGTGTGGAAAAGCAAGTTATCTAAGTTGCAGAATGAAAGGCTAAGGTGGTGAACATGATGATGAAGGTCAAGATGAATACTGATAAGCAAGATAAACATGAGAGAAATATAGCTGTCAAAGTCTTTATCAAATCAGGGAGACTAAGATTCATTTTCATTTTCAAATGAGTCATGACATCTGTATATAAGTAAATTAAATTGATTAAAGTTGTGCAATAAATATTTATTTATTGTTCGATAAATATTTCCAGGCAAAAATACTGGAATGGGTAACCATTCCCTTCTCCAAGGAATTTTCTGGACCCAGGAATCAAACCTTGGTCTCCTGTGCAATAAATATCATGCAAACAAGTTAAAAATGAAAACAAAACTTTATTATAATATGGAGCCCAATGTTTAGTTTAGAAGTCTAATTTCTATAATGAATCATCTAGTCAATAAATATATGTTCTTTCATTAATGTCCTAGATATCAAGAAAACACAGTTAACAATCCCTAGTCAATATTTAGGCTTCCCTGATGACTCAGCAGTAAGGAATCTTCCTGAAATGCAGGAGATGTGGGTTCAGTCTTGGGTCAGGAAGATCCCCTGGAGAAGGAAATGGCAACTCGATATTCTTGCCTGGAGAATCCCATTGACAGAGAAGACTGGTGATCTACAGTCTGTGGGGTGACAAAAGAGTCAGACACAGCTGAGCCACTGAACAACTACAGTCAATATTTAGGTGGAAAAAAAAATTTAGGTGGAGATCATTACAGAGGCTTCTTAGAACATGTTATGTCTGAGTTGTGTTTAGAAGAGCTGTAACTGTTGGCCACAATGAGAGTGGAAGCAAGAAAAGATATTTAAGGAACAATGTACACAAAGAGATAAAATTACAAAATACCATGGCATGTTGGGAAACACTGAGCTACACTGCATCAGTTCAGTTCAGTCACTCAGTCAAGTCCAACTCTCTGCCACCCGATGAATCGCAGCACAGGCCTCCCTGTCCATCACCAACTCCCAGAGTTCACTCAAACTCACGTCCATTGAGTCAGTGATGCCATCCAGCCATCTCATCCTCTGTTGTCCCCTTCTCCTCCTGCCCCCAATCCCTCCCAGCAGCAGAGTCTTTTTCAATGAGTCAACAATTCGCATGAGGTGGCCGAAGTATTGGAGTTTCAGCTTTAGCATCAGTCCTTCCAAAGAAATCCCAGGGCTGATCTCCTTTAGAATGGACTGGTTGGATCTCCTTGCAGTCCAAGGGAATCTCAAGAGTCTTCTCCAACACCACAGTTCAAAAGCATCATTTCTTTGGCACTCAATTTTCTTTTTTCACAGTCCAACTCTCACCTGCCTACATGGCCACTGGAAAAACCATAGCCTTAACTAGACAGACCTTTGTTGGCAAAGTAATGTCTCTGCTTTTTAATATGCTATCTAGGTTGGTCATATGTTGCATTAGTCATGTCCAACTCTTTCTGACTCTATGGAGTATAGCCCACCAGGCTCCTCTGTCCAAGGGCTTTCCCAGGCAAGAATATTGGAGTTGGTTACCATGACCTCCTCCAGGGGATCTTACCAATCCAGGAATCAAACTTGAATCTCTTGTGTCTCCTGCATTGGCAGGCAGGTTCTTTATCACTAGCGCCACGTAAGAGGGAAAGTTTAATATGACAGAAATGGGATAGGCCTTCAGAAGCGAAGGGAGAAAGCAAAGGTTGGCAATGATTTGATGCAATGATTAGTGGGCACATTTTGTATCATCTGGGGGAAAATATAAGCACCTAAAAGGTGAACAAAACATTTGTAAAATTTTCTTCTGTGGCCAGCACAAAATCGTCATTGGTTGAAAACTGACTTTTTTAAATCACAAATCAGAGAACCCAGGACTTCTCTTCCTTTCTTTTCAGACAGACAATGAAGGTTGTTTCACACAACTAGTAAAAGCTAAATCACTTCAGCTGAGACAAAAAGGATATGACAAAACATTACAAGTGGAAGCCAAGGTCAGAGAGGAGGGAACAGGTTTGTATTATTATTAAATGTGTATTAATTTGTTGAACATTTATCAAATATTCAATCCATGTAAAATACTTTCTAGTTTCTGGGGACTGTGTTAGTGATATGGTCTCTGCCCTCAAGGAATTAGAAATCTAAAAAAAATTATACATATAAATGGTTATGTATATATGTATCTATGTATTATATATAACCATAATAAAATTTGGAGGCTTCCCAGGTAGCACTAGTGATAAAGAAACCGCCTGCCAGATCCCCTGGAGGAGGGCATGGCAACCCACTCCAACACTCTTGCCTGAAGAATCCCATCAACAGAGGAACATGGCGGGCTATGGTCCATAGGCTTGCAAGGAGTCAGACACAACTGAAGCAACTTGGCCCACCCCATAAAGTTTTCACAGGAAGTGTTAATAAATAAGGGCACAATCAGTGTGAAAAAAAATAGTTTATTCTAATATACACCAAAAAAAAAATCTTCTAAAAGGTAGCATTTGAGCAGATTTGAATAAAATAGATGGTATTTCAAAACAGTAATGCACCAGAAAAGCATAATGAGCATATAACAAATGTCTTCAGTCCCAAAGGAATCTTTAAAAGTAGGCTGGTGCTAAGGTGTTTAGAAAAGTAAATTGTATACTAGAGAGGTTAGACTTTATTATGAAAGCATTGGATATCTTCAGCTATATTTAAGGAGAATGACTTAATAAGCTATTTTTTAAGTTAATTCCCCCCAAAATTAATATAAATAAAATAATTGCTAATTCCAAATAAAATGCTAACTTAACAGAACCCTTAAATATTAAAAAATTGCAAGTGAACCATACAATGCTAATTACAAGGGACGGTAATGATAAAAAGTAAAAAAATATCTGTTAATGCTATTAAAAGTATGAGTTCATATGCAGAATTATCATAATGTTGTTTTGAATATTATACACTTTTTAAAAATCATGTTTTCATCACATAGAAAAAAACACAAATTTCACTTTTCTTCAAAGGGATGTCAATCCTAAATGTGATTTAAAGCATTTGAGTAAAACTTTTGTTTTTTCACCTCAAGCTATTAAATATTTTCCAATTGCCATTTAGTAGTTTTATATAGAATATACAGTACTTAGACTACTCAGAGAAAAGAATATGGCATATATTATAATTATACAATGCAAAAGAGGGCTTTGGCTATATTTTTATATTTGTAAAGTAAAAGTTTGATTAAAATAGTCACTTTTATTTTTATTGTCATTTAAATTAAAAAAAATATAAGAACAAGAGAAAAAAAGTTACTTTTAGCAGGCATGAAAAGGACAGGCTAGATGAAAAATATGTTACAGTGTGTTAAATCAGAATATTGTCCAAAATGACCCCAAAGACTACAGTTTTGCAGGTCTGGGAAATGGAAATATCATTAACCAAGATAAGGAAAAGATGAGATAGAATTATGGTGATGAGGATTTGTCTAAGACAATTCATCATAGCTTGGAATATCAAAATGTCAGTTGATTCACTCAATGGACAATTTCAAAAGAAAAGTCTGAGCAAAATCAGGATCCAAAATGTAAATCTGAAACCATTCTTATTGTATTCAGATCATCCTAAGAGAAAAAGCAAATGTTCTGAAAGTAAGTTAATAATCATTGCTAAATTGAGGCTAGAGGTGGACAAGGAGGGGCTGAAAAACTGAAACAACTGCAGTCAGAAGATTAGATAAATAGCCAAAATAAAACTAGAAGACATAGGGTTAGAGAAGGAAATGGCAACCCACTCTGATATTCTTGCCTGGAGAATCCCAAGGACAGAGGAGCCTGGCAGGCTACAGCCCATGGGTTTGCTTAAGCCCACCTTAAGCAAACTGAAATTTACTAAAGTGGATTCACATTACAGACGTGGGCTTCCTTTCTTTAGGCAGGTAAAGTTTCTTTTCAATATAACCATAACTAGGGGCATGTGACTTCTAGGAAAACCAATTTTTATATCAAAACATTTTTTAAATGAATCAAAATTCTTTTATTACTCAAAAGCAAAATTTATTATAGAAACAAACATTTATTTAGAGTGAGTAAAGCCCAAAGAGTCAGACATGACTAGGCGATTGAGCACACATAGGGTTAGAGTTGGGGGGAATGAAAAAGTAGTTTCTTTTGACAGAGGAAGACTTTAGATAATGGAGATAAAATACAGATCACACTTCACTGAATGAAAAAGCCCTGGGTATTAGCTCTACTTTTCACCATGTGCTGAAAAGAAGGCTTTTGCTGGGGAAGGGGTTTCTGACAGAAATTTAAGAATATTTTTAGGCCAGTGTGAAGAATCAAGTTTTTCCCAGATGGTTGTTGGGGAGGAGCAAGACAGAGCAAGATCTCTGAGGAAATAAGGAGAAAATCTCCTCAAGAACATGGATGGAACAAGCAGGATATTTGTGAAACGAGAGAATTGAGGAATTATAGATGTCAATGAAAGAATAAGAGTATAATGGATGAATTTTTTTTTTAAATAATGGAGTGAAGCTGGGATGGGATAGGAGGTGAGGTGAATAGAAGATATAGAACAGTTCAACTTTTCTGAATTATTCTTCAGGGTTGGAACTAACCGGACATGGATCAAGTGAAATCACAAACACCTTAAGCAAACTGAAATTTACTAAAGTGGATTCACATTACAGACGTGGGCTTCCTTTCTTTGGGCAGGTAAAGTTTCTTTTCAATATAACCATAACTAGGGGCATGTGACTGCTAGGAAAACTAATTTTTATATCAAAACTTATTTTTTAAATGAATCAAAATTCTTTTATTATTCAAAAGCAAAATTTATTATAGAAACAAACATTTATTTAGAGTGAGTAAAGAAATTATAAAAACTTAAAAGGCAAATACCTTACATAGGGCTTCACTGGTGGCTCAGCAGTAAAGACTCTACCCACCAAGCAGGAGACCTAGGTTTGATCCCTGAGTCGGGAAAATTTCCTGGAGGAGGAAATGGTAACCCACTGCAGGAGATCCCATGGACAGAGGAGCCTGGCAGGTTACAGTCCACGGGGTCGCAAAAGGTCGGACACAACTGAGCAACTAATCAGTGACCACAAAAACAAAAAGAAGCCTTATAATGAGACACAGAACAACAAAATGAAGAAAACTGGGGAAGGTAACACCGTGAATCCACTGTTGGAAGTTCTCAATTAAATGCTAATAAGTTATCTAAACAGAAATGTCAAAAAGAAAAATATTTTAGAGCCCAGAAAACAAATCTTACTTTTATATTCTAAGATCTTCATTANAACTGGGGAAGGTAACACCGTGAATCCACTGTTGGAAGTTCTCAATTAAATGCTAATAAGTTATCTAAACAGAAATGTCAAAAAGAAAAATATTTTAGAGCCCAGAAAACAAATCTTACTTTTATATTCTAAGATCTTCATTAGATGACAATGGCCAAGGTGCCAAGAAGTGAACACAATAGAGTGGAAAATGTTATTGCTATATATAACACCGGAAATCAGCTTTCACTTTCTTATTTCTCTTTCCTACTTCTAGGTTCTTCTAGTCGATGAGAAGGATCAGCCAATCCCCAATGAGACTGTAGTGGTCAATGTGGATATGTTTCAGTATAGTGCCAGATTTACTACAAATGAGCACGGTTTGGTAAACATTTCCATTGATACCAGTAACTTCACCTCTTCTTTCATTTCAGTTGGGGTAAGTGGAAATCTAAATACAAAATAAGAAATAAAAAATTACCTGTCAGAAAGCTTTCACTTTAAACTTTATGACATGATCTAGTTTCAGGAGATATTTATTAAACCATCTTGATAGTCCCTTGAAAATCCAACATTTTTATAGCTTTATTACAAACTAGATTTTAATTGTTTCTTTGGAAAACCACTATTTTCATTTTGTGTGAAATATTCTAATGTCCTTATGCAATGTACAACCATAAGGTTATTAAGAAAAAGTTATTGATCTTGATTATGAGTGAATGTGACTAAATTCATACAATGTAACTTTAAATAAACTTAAAGGAAAGTTGTCTATAGATTACTCTTTATTTCAGAAGGCAGCCTATAATGAAATCAACTAAGCATGGGTCTTAAAAAATCTTCAGCAAATGACAAAGTGACTTTATATATATATATATATATATATATATATATAATGTTAATAAAAATAACTTACTTAAGACCTTTATTCTATCCATTAGGTCACTTACAAACAGAATAGCCAGTGTTTTGATAACAGGTGGGTTGAAGAATCTCACATACCAGCAACGCACACTGCAAGTCATATTTTCTCCCCAAGCAAGAGTTACATTCAACTTGAACCTGTGGCTGGTACTGTGACCTGTGGGCAAACACAGGAGATTCGGGTGCACTACATCTTAAATGGACAGATTCTGACAGATGAAAGGGAATTAACCTTTTATTATTTGGTAAGACTAAAAGCCACTGTAGCTCTTCCTAATTATATAAACCCTAAAAAGATTGCTATTTAGTTGCTAACTCATGTCTGACTCTCTGTGACTGGGATTTCCCAGGTAAGAATAATGGAATGGGTTGCCATGTCTTTCTCCAGGGGATCTTCCCAGTTCAGGATCAAACCCAGGTCTCCTGCCCTGCAAGTAGATTCTTTTCTACTGAACCACCAGGGAAGTTCCAACTAAAAAAATAGAATTCGTATATAAATCAGTCAGTTCAGTTCAGTTCAGTCGCTCAGTCGTGTCTGACTCTTTGCCACCCCATGAATCGCAGCACACCAGGCCTCCCTGTCCATCACCAACTCCCAGAGTTCACTCAGACTCACATCCATCGAGTCAGTGATGCCATCCAGCCATCTCATCCTCGGTCGTCCCCTTCTCCTCCTGCCCCCAACCCCTCCCAACACCAGAGTCTTTTCCATTGAGTCAACTCTTCGCATGAAGTGGCCAAAGTACTGGAGTTTCAGCTTCAGCATCATTCCCTCCAAAGAAATCCCAGGGCTGATCTCCTTCAGAATGGACTGGTTGGATCTCCCTGCTCTAATGCCCTTTATACCAATATAATTTGTTTATGTGTTTATGAGTGAAAAGATGTTGTTTTCTAACAAAGTAATGCTTTAATTTTTCATTCATGTTCTAGTCTCCCCTGAAACTTTAAGTTTTTTTCATTTTATTCTGTGTTCCATTGGGAAATTATTGAACAGAACAGGAAAGCGCTTAGGCGACATATTAGTCAGAAAGAATGTTTTATCTTAGAACTCAGTAGATCAATAGACAAAAGATAAAAATCAAAACAGTCAATAGAAAATAAAATGTATAAGCAATCTTTAGGAAAAACGTTGAATTTTACATTAATTGGAGAAGTGAAAATTTTAAAAATAAAGCAGTAGCCTTTTACTCCTATAAAAGTTCTAAATAATTTACAAGTTCAAGAATTTGTGTGTGACTATAGTGAAATGTACATTGACAGGCATATTATAAATTGGTACGATACTTTTGGGGTCAGTATACCTATTTATGTCCAAAAATTAGAAATATTCAAAGCTAGTAATTACCCAAGTAAGACTTTTGAACAAAAAAAAACCTTGTGTGTAGAAAATTCTGTATAGGAGCATAAACTATGTATAGTATTTTTGTAATCCTAAAAAAAGTAAAATAATTGACAGTAAGTTAGAATTCTAGTTTTATTGTTTCCTAGTTATGTGACCTCATGTAATTTACTTAATCTCATCTGTAAAGAATAATGTCAGTCATCTCACCTGAATACTGAAGACAGTATTTATGCTTACTTCATAGAGTTATTGTTGTGATCCACACAATCAGAGGCTTTAACGTAGTAAATGAAACAGAAGTAGATGTATTTCTGGAATTCTCTTGTTTTTTCAATGATCCAGTGCATGTTGGCAATTTGATGTCTGGTTTCTCTGCCTTTTCTAAATCCAGCTTGAACATCTGGAAGTTCTCAGTTCACATGCTGCCGAAGCCTTGCTTGAAGGATTTTGAGAATAATCTTGCTAGCGTGTGCAATGAGTGCAACTGTGCACTGTAGTTTGAGCATTCTTTGGCATTGCCTTTCTTTGGGGTTGAAATGAAAACTGACCTTTTCCAGTCCTGTGGCCACTGCTGAGTTTTCCAAATTTGCTGGCATATTGAGTGCAGTACTTTCACAGCATCATCTTTTGGATTTGAAATAGCTCAGCTGGAATTTCATCACCTCCAATAGCTTTGTTCATAGTAACGCATACTAAGTTCTGCTTGACTTCACATTCCAGGTTGTCTGATTCTAGGTGAGTGATTACACCATCGTGGTTATCCGGCTCAGGCAGGAGGAGAAGGGGACGACAGGGGATGAGATGGATAGCATCACCGACTCAATGGACATGAGTTTGGGTAAACTCTGGAAGTTGGTGATGGACAGGGAGGCCTGGCATGCTGCGGTTCATGGAGTTGCAAAGAGTCGGACACTACTGAGTGACTAAACTGAACTGAACTGAAGCCCTTTTTTATACAGTTCTTCTGTATATTCTAGAGGCTTTCCTGGTGGCTCAGATGGTAAAACATCTGCCTGCAATGTGGGAGACCAGGGTTCGATCCATGGGTCGGGAAGATCCTCTGGAGAAGGAAATGCCAACCCATTCCAATACCCTTGCCTGGAAAATCCCATGGACGGAGGAGCCTTGTATGCTATAGTCCATAGGGTTGCAGAGTCAGACACGACTGAGTGACTTCACTTTCAGTATATTCTTGCCACCTCTTCTTAACATCCTCTGCTTCTGTTAGATTCACACCATTTCTTTCCTTTATTGTGCACATCTTTGCATGAAATGCTACCTTGGTGTATTTAATTTTCTTGAATACTTATGCTTCATTGACTACACTGAAGCCTTTGACACAGTTTTCCACAGAAAACTGTGGAAAATTCTGAAAGAGATGGGAAAACAAGATCAGCTTATCTGCCTCCTGAGAAACCTGTATGCAGGTCAAGAAGCAACAGTTAGAACTAGACATGAAACAATGGACTGGTTCAAAATTGGGGAAAAGAATATGTCAAGGCCGTATATTGTCACCCTGCCCATTTAACTCCTAAGCAGAGTGCATCATGTGAAGTGCCATCATGGATGAAGTACAAGCTGGAATCAAGATTGTTGAGAGAAATATCAACAATCTCAGATATGCAGATGACATCACCCTAATGGAAGAAAGCAAAGAGGAACTAAAGAGCCTCTTGATGAAAGTTAAAGGGGAGAGTGAAAAAGCTGGCTTAAAACTCAACATTCAAAAAACTAAAATCATGGCATCCAGTCCCATCACTTCATGGCAAATAGATGGGGAAATAATGGAAACAGTGACAGGCTTTATTTTCTTGGACTCCAGAATCACTGCAGATGGTGACTGCAGCCATGAAATTAAAAGACACTTGCTCCTGGAAGAAAAGTTATGACAAACCTAGACAGTGTATTAAAAAGCAGAGACATCACTTTACCTACAAACGTGCACATAGTCAAAGCTCTGGTTTTCCAGTAGTCATGTATGGATTAGAGGCGGACCATAAAGAAGGCTAAGCGCCAAAGAATTGATATCTTCGAGCTGTGGTGCTAGAGAAGACTCTTGAAAGTCCCTTGGACAGCATGGAGATCAAATTGGTCAGTCCTAAAGGAAGTCAACCCTGAATATTGATTGGAAAGACTGATGCTGAAGCTGAGGCTCCTACACTTTGGCCACCTGATGCAAAGAGCTGACTCATTGGAAAAAACCTTGATGCTGGGAAAGATTGAGGGCAGGAGGAGAAGAGGGTAACAGAGGATGAGATGGTTGGATGGCATCATCGACTTAATGGACATGAATTTGAGCAAACTCTGTGAGATGGTGAAGGACAGGGAAGCCTGGTGTGCTGCAGTCCATGGGGTTGCAAATAGTCAGACACAGCTGAGCAACAAAACAACAACATAGAGTTATTGCCAGAATTAAAGAAAAATCTTAAAATTATTTAGTTCAGTAACAGACACATGGAGAGTGTAAATACTTTTAATTTTTTGCTGTTTTTTTTTTAATAAAGCAATAGATAATACTTACATTATTTTTTATACCTCCCTTCACTAAATATTGCTTTGCATATAATAGATGCTTAAAATATATGTTGAAAGAATATGTAAATTTAAAATGTTAATATCCAAGATAAGTAGTAAATAGTAAGAAAATTCTAAAACATTGTAAAATTACATGTTTGTTATTAAGGTATATTGTTTGAAGTTTATTACTTAAATTACACATATTGGAAAATATTGGAAGAGAAATTTAGTAAACAAAAGTAACTTTGGGGTTGAAATAGTGAGATTATTGTTATTTGTGGATTATAAATATGTTATTTGTATATTATAAATATGTAAGTTTAGAAACTACCCTTTAAAATGATAATAAACATATCTGTCTTCAGATCAAAGCAAGAGGAAGCATCGCTCAATCAGGAACCCATGTGTTATCCATTAAACAAGGAGAGTGTAAGTATTTTCAGGATTTCCTATTTTTTTCTCTTAAGTTGCCCTAAACACTTTAGCTATTTCTTACATCAGAGCAAATGGCTATCAACTTTCTTCCATCAACCAAAGATGGTAAAGCTGATTTAAATATAAGAATTCTAGGTTCATTTTAGTACTTTTTAAAATCCTTTTTATAGTTTCAATATTTTAAATTTTATTTCTAAAGTAAAATATATTCATTTTATTATTAAATTTTGTAATGCAGAAAATAACTGAAAAATGAAAATAATCACCAAAGAAATATTTTACTCTGTATGATTTTGTATTAGTTTCTTATTGCTTCTGTAGGAAGCTTGCTGGCTAAAAACCACACAAATTTACTATCTTGTAGTTCTGTAGAAAGAAGTCTTACTGGGCTAACATCAAGGTGTCAGCAGAATTAAATTCCTTCTAGAACTGTAGAGGATTACCTGTTTCCTCACCTTTTGCAGCTTCTAAAGACCTCCTGCATTCCTAAATTTATGGCCTCTTCTATCTTAAGTGCTAGCAACACACCATCTTCAAGTCTCTCACTTGTATTCCTGCCTCTCTCTTTTAGATCATACTTTCCTTCTGGATTTTCTTGAATCATAAATATCCATTGATATCTGTTCATTAACTTTTCAAGAAATACTCTATTACCAAAGATACGTATGTTTAGTCTCTTTGTTACATATCCCCAGGCTAAATCTCATAAGTAGCGTCCCTTTTTTCCTGTTCATTTGAATTATAGGCTATCAGTTTACTAAAGCAATTATTTTTTAACAAAAGCATTTTTGGAAAGATCAAAAAGTCCATTCACCCAAGGTGAGTGAATATTTTCAAGAAAAATAAAAAATATGTATTATAAAGATTAGAACATATTTGTCTTTTATTTTTGACACACCATTTCTCACATTAGTACCTGACACACAGTGGGTATGCAATACATATTTTTAAACTAATTCATAAATGAAGATTAAGATATTTCTTTATGATTTACAACTGTTAAATTTTTGGAAAAAAAGTTTCCCCATCAAAACTATACTTCAAGAGAGTCTATCTTCCTATCTTGATATAGCTCATTATAGGAGCTTTGCATAAAAACATTAATAAAACATGATCATTGCCCTCAAGATGCTATATTTTTGTGTACTCTTCTGCTTATGCGTTTGAATAAATCCCATTCTTTATTAAACATTCTAATGAAAGAATTTAGAATTAAGTACTATTTATTTATTTTGTAAAGTAGAAATATTGCTAGCCAAAAAAAAAAGAAAAGTCTCAACTTGCTTAAGATAAACTACTATGCCAAGAAGGGTCTCTTTTCACTCTATTTCTCTAGTGACCCTTTATCTCTTTTTATTTAAGCAGTTCAACACAACATAAAGCCAGCATTGCACTTCAACATTCTTCAGAATTTTCCAAATGATTGATTTTTATTTAATCTCCTAACTCTATTTATTCACCACCTTTGTTGAAATAATCATAAAAAGCTGGAATAAAAAGATCTTTATAATTAATCATGACTTTTATATTGTGCTTAAAATCTTGTAATTCTTTGAATTTCAAATTCATCTGTTATTAAATTTCTACTAACTATATCACTAAATGAAAGCTTTTTTTCCTAGTCTATCCATTTTCCCAGCAGCATGAGACAACCAAGGCCATAATAAAGACATACCACTCAAACCCTTCTCACCATAGATTCTCCTTAGGTCCATAAAATCTCTTATCTAGATACAAATCTCTCTTACTAAATTTTTTTATTGCTTAAAAAAATTGAATTCAGGTGCTCAAATATGGAACAGTCCCTCTAATTTTCCATTTATCATGGATTTTTATGGGACTGAGCATTATATTGGTTTTTCTAGAGCAGGTAAGTTTGTTCCCAATAGCATATCAAAAATCAAATCTCCTCATGAGGAAATTTCTTCAAAATTAGTTCCTACTTCCCTTGTGGCTCAGCTAGTAAAGAAGAATCTGCCTACAATGCAGGAGACCTAGGTTTGATCCCTGGATTGGGAAAATCCCCTAGAGAAGGGAAAAGCTACCCTTTCCGTATTCTAGCCTGGAGAATTTCATAAATGTATAGTCCATGGGGTCGCAGAGAGTCGGACATGACTGAGAGATTTTAACTTTCACTAATAGAATTTAAATCCTACATACTATATTAAGTATCTTGAGAGGTGAAATGGGGAGAAGGAAGTGTCTCTTTCCATAAGATAAAGCATACTTTATTTTGATGATATCTATGTAAATGGTTGTTCTTCCATTTGTCTCGGTATTCTGGAAAATGCTAAATTTAAGCACCCATTTAATCATTCGTTATGGCCTTTTAATAATTAATTCCTGCCTATGTTTAGCCCTGCTTCAGGAATTCAATTTCATATGGTTTTAGTTTTATTACTTCAATTACTTTTTCTAATTCATTTTCTAAATTTATTTTTAATTGGAGAATAATTGCTTTCGAATGCTGTATTGGTTTCTGCCATGTAGCAACATGAATCAGCCACAGTTCAGTTCAGTGCAGTTCAGTCACTCAGTCATGTCTGACACTTGGCGACCCCATAAATCACAGCACGCCAGGCCTCCCTGTTCATCACCATACACGCAGTTCACTCAGACTCATGTCCATCGAGTCAGTGATGCCATCCAGCCATCTCATCCTCTGTAGTCCCCTTCTCCTCCTGCCCTCAATCCCTCCCAGTATCAGAGTCTTTTCCAATGAGTCAGCCCTTCCCATGAGGTGGCCAAAGTACTGGAGTCTCAGCTTTAGCGTCATTCCTTCCAAAGAAATCCCAGGGTTGATCTCTTTCAGAATGGACTGGTTGGATCTCCTTGCAGTCCAAGGGACTCTCAAGAGTCGTCTCCAACACCACAGTTCAAAAGCATCATTTCTTCAGCACTGAGCCTTCTTCACAGTCCAACTCTCACATCCATACATGACCACTGGAAAAACCATAGCCTTGACTAGACAGACTTTATTAAGCAAAATAATGTCTCTGCTTTTGAATATACTATCTAGGTTGGTCATAACTTTTCTTCCAAAGAGTAAGCGTCTCTTAATTTCATGGCTGCAGTCACCATCTGCAGTGANTCTCAATTCACCCCACCCTCTCCTTCCTCCCTGTATCCACAAGTTTGTTCTCTATTTCTTCCCTGTAAATAGGTTCATCAGTACCATTTTTCTAGATTCCATATATATATATATATACACACACATAATTTTTCTTCTTAATTTTCTTCTTTCAATACAAAGCCTGAAGGAATAGAAAGAGAAGAAACTTTCAACACACTTCTCTGTGCATCAGGTAAGTGTCAGAAATAGATAAAAATTTTATGTTACGCCACTTGCCAAAGTAAATGATGTGAAATGCCCTTGGAGGCACGTTTCCTCTGGTGGAAAGAAGTATATTATCCCATGTGCAAATCGAAGGACATTTGATGGAGAACAATCTTTTCCTGATGAGGGCATCAAAAAGTTAAAGAGATTCACCTAAAAATTCTTGGCCAATAATGAGGAGTAAAGCTGACGACTGTCGGACAGGATTCTTTCCAATACACCTTGCTTTCCAAACTTCTTCCTACACAGTTTTCCAAATATTGAAATATCTTTGTGGCATTAGTATTATTGGTTATTCACTTAATAGTTTAAGTGTATTCATGTTTTGGTTTAAACAAATTATTTGAAGAATTTTAGGTTGTTAACATATAGAGAAAAACAATCTTTAGCGAACCCTTAAAATTACCATCAACTCTGCACTATCTAAAATCATCTTGAGAACAATGCTTAGTGAGCAGATGGCCTCTCTTCTCAATTTAAGTAGCCCCTGATAATCTCAGCTAGTCACAGAAATTTAATAACTTTGTACCAGAGACCACAAAATGTATATATCTTCAGTCCATACCTCTTTCCTAAACTGAGACTCATATATTCAACTGTTTACTTATCATCTCCACTTGCAGGCTTGGAGGTCTAAGTCTCTCAAAACTAGCTTGCTCAAAACTGAACCCCTGCAGGACTCACTGCTTCTATAATTTTCTTCATCTCAGTTGTGGCCGCTGCGATGGAAATCCTATTCTTCTGCTTGCTGGAGATAAAAATTTNTCTCTCAAAACTAGCTTGCTCAAAACTGAACCCCTGCAGGACTCACTGCTTCTATAATTTTCTTCATCTCAGTTGTGGCCGCTGCGATGGAAATCCTATTCTTCTGCTTGCTGGAGATAAAAATTTTGGAGTTGTCCTTTATTTATATTCTTTCTCTTTTACTCCACACCCAATCAATTCCAAATCTGGTTAGTTCTACCTTTAAATATTATTCAGAATTTTCCCACTTCTCATCATGTCCACTCCTGCTCTAGACCCTTCTCTCTTGGATCATCTCAGCCACCTCCTAACTGATCTCCTGGTCATCTCCCCTTGTTCTTCTATAGCAAGAGAATCATTAAAGCATATTTCACACCATGCCCTTCCTCTGTTCAGAATCTTCCAAGAGTCTCCCATGTCCCTCAAAGTTAGAGCATGTCTCCAACCTCACCTACAAAGCCTTTCTACCCTTCTGACTTTATACCTTCTTACCCTGTCCTCCACTCATCCTGCCCCTCTTAATCTAATCACACTGGTCTCCTAATCTGATTTTGGAACACAACCAGCATGCTCTCATCTTTGATGTCTTTTCATGTTTTGTTCTGTCTTCCAGCAAGTCTCTTCCCCTAGATATCTATAAATTTTACTCCCTGATTTAGTCTTCATCACTTATGATTTTTTTAAACTATTTATATATTTATTTATTTTGGCTATTCAGTTCAGTTCAGTCACATCTGACTCTTTGTGACCCCATGGACTGCAGCACACCAGGCTTCCCTGTCCATCACCAATTCCCAGATTTTGCTCAAACTCATGTCTGTTGAGTCAGTGATGCCATCCAACCATCTCATCCTATCATCCCCTTCCCCTCCTGCCTTTAATTGTTCTTAGCATCGGGGTCTTTTCAAACAAGTCAGTTCTTCGCAACAGTTAGCCAAAGTATTGCAGTTTCAGCTTCAGCATCACTCCTTCCAATGAATATTCAAGACTTATTTCCTTTAGGATGGACTGGTCGGATCTCCTTGCAGTCTAAGGGACTCTCAAGAGTTTTCTCCCACACCAGATTTCAAAACCATCAATTCTTCGGCGCTCAGCTTTCTTTATGGTCCAACTCTCACATCCATACATGACTACTGAAAAAACTATAGCTTTGACTAGACAGACCTTTATTGGCAAAGTAATGTCTCTGCTTTATAATATGCTGTCTAGGTTGGTCTTAGTTTTTCTTCTAAAGAGCAAGCACCTTTTAATATCAGAGCTGCAGTCACCATCTGCAGTGATTCTGGAGCCCCAAAACATAAAGTATCTCACTGTCTCCATTGTTTGCCCATCTATTTGCCATGAGGTGACGGGACCAGATGTCATGATCTTTGTTTTTTGAATGTTGAGTTTTAAGCCAGCTTTTTCACTCTCCCCTTTCACTTTCATCAAGAGGCTCTTTAGTTCTCTTCACTTTCTGCCATAAGGGTGGTATCATCTGTGTATCTGAGGTTATTGATAGTTCTCCTGGCAATATTGATTCCAAGTAGTGTTTCATCCAGCCCAGCATTTTGCATGATGTACTCGGCATATAAGCAGGGTGACAATATACAGCCTTGACATACACCTTTCGCAATTTGGAACCAGCCTGTTCTTCCATGTCCAGTTCAAACTGTTGCTTCCTGACCTGCATAGAGATTTCTCAAGAGGCAGGTCAGGTAGTCTATTATTCCCATCTCTTGAAGAATTTTCAATAGTTTGTTGTGATCTTCATAGTCAAAGACTGTGGCATAATTGATAAAGCAGAAGTAGATATTTTTCTGGTATTTTCTTGCTTTTTCAGTGATAGAATAAATGTTGGCAATTTGATCTCTGGTTTCTCTCCCTTTTCTAAATCCAGCTTGAACATCTGGAAGTTCATGGTTCACGTACTGTTGAAGCCTGGCTTGCAGAATTTTGAGCATTACTTTGCTAGTGTGTGAGATGAGTGCAACTGTGTGGTAGTTTGAACATTCATTGGCTTTGCCTTTCTTTGGGATTAGAATGAAAACTGACCTTTTCCTGTCTTGTGGCCACTGCTGAATTTTCCAAATTTGCTGGCATATTGAGTGCAGAACTTTCACAGCATCATCTTTTACGATTTGAAATAGCTCAACTGGAATTGCATCACCTCTACTAGCTTTGTTCACAGTGATGCTTCCTAAGGGCCACTTGACTTCACATTCCAGAATGTCTGTCTCTAGGTCAGTGACCACACCATTGCAGTTATCTGGGTCATGAAGATCTTTTTTGTATAGTTCTTCTGTGTATTCTTGCCACCTCTTCTTAATATCTTCTGCTTCTGTTAGACCCATACCATTTCTGTCCTTATTGAGCCCATCTTTGCATGAAATGTTCCCTTGGTATCTCTAGTTTTCTTGAAGAGATCTCTAGTCTTTCCCATTCTGTTGTTTTCCTCTATTTTTTTTTTTTTTTTGCATTGATCACTGAGGAAGGCTTTCTTATCTCTCCTTGCTATTCTTTGGAACTCTGCATTCAAATGGGTATAGCTTTCCTTTTCTCCTTTATCTTTTGCTTTTTTTCTCAGCTGTTTGTAAGGCCTCCTCAGACAACCATCTTGCCTTTTTGCATTTCTTTTTCTTTGAGATGGTCTTGCTCCCTGTCTCCTGTACAATGTCACAAACCTCTGTCCATAGTTCTTTTGGCACTCTGTCTATCAGATCTAATCTCTGCAATTTATTTGTCAATTCTACTGTGTAATTGTAAAGAATTTAATTCACACCTGAGTGGTCTAGTGGCTTTCCCTACTTTCTTCAATTTAAGTTTGAATTTTACAATAAAGAGTTCATGATCTGAGCCACAGTCAGCTCCTGGTCTTATTTTGCTAACTATATAGAGCTTATTCATCTTTGGCTGCAAAGAATATAATCAATTTGATTTCGGTATTGACCATCTGGTGATGTCCACGTGTAGAGCCTTCTCTTGTGTTATTGGAAGAGGGTGTTTTTTATGACCAGTGTGATTTCTTGGCAAAACTCTGTTAGCCTTTGCCATGCTTCTTTTATACTCCAAGGCCAAATTTGCCTGTTACTCCAGGTATCTCTTGGCTTCCTACTTTTGCATTCCAGTCCCCTATGATGAAAAAGACATCTTTATTGAGTGTTAGTTCTAAAAGATATGGTAGGTCTTCAGAGAACCACTCAACTTTAGCTTCCTCAGCATTACTGGTTGGGGCATAGACTTGGATTACCGTAATATTGAATGACTTCCCTTGGAAATGAACAGAGATCATTCTGTTATTTTTGAGGCTGCACCCAAGTACTGCATTTTGGACTCTTGTTGACTATGAAGGCTATNGAGACATCTTTATTGAGTGTTAGTTCTAAAAGATATGGTAGGTCTTCAGAGAACCACTCAACTTTAGCCTCCTCAGCATTACTGGTTGGGGAATAGACTTGGATTACTGTAATATTGAATGACTTCCCTTGGAAATGAACAGAGATCATTCTGTTATTTTTGAAGCTGCACCCAAGTACTGCATTTTGGACTCTTGTTGACTATGAAGGCTATTCCATTTCTCCTGAGGGATTCTTGCCCATAGTAGTAGATATAATGGTCATCTGAATTAAATTTGCCCATTCCAGCCCATTTTAATTCACTGATTCTTAAAATGTCAATGTTCACTCTTGTCAACTCTTGTTTGACCATTTCTCAAGTAAAGTGAAGTTGCCCAGTCATGTCTGACTCTTTGCAACCCCATGGGCAGTAGCCCACCAGGCTCCTCCATTCATGGGATTCTCCAGGCAAGAATACTGGAGTAGGTTGCCATTAATTCATGGACCTAACATTCCTGGTTCCTTTCTGATTTTGGCTATACCAGAACTTAGTTGGGGCATGTGAATCTATTTCCCTGACCAGGGATTGAACCCAGGCCCCCTGAATTGAAAGCATGGAGTCTTAGCCACTGAACCACCAAGGAAGTACCTGATTTTCTAATCAATGAGTATTTAGATGACAAATTTCTCCCCACACCCTGCACTTCCTGGTTTACCTTGCCTCACTAGCTCACCCATATAGACACTCTGCTTTATGTTTTGTATAGAACTTATCAATATCTAGCATACTAAAAATTTGTTATTTTATTATTCCCATCAAAATGAACTTATTATGATGTCAGGGAATGTCTTCCAAAAATTACTATATCACTGGACTTAATACAAAATCTGGTACATAGCACATACTTAATACATATTTATGGAGTAAATATGATTTTTTTACAACCACTAGCTATAGTATAAGTTAACATAAACAAGAAAGAGAAAGAAATAAGTATAACATAAGGTATATACTTATACAGAGATCTATAGAGATTTAGCACAAATATATATGATTAATATGAACTTCACTGTGAGATGAATTGTGGCTCTAGCAGAAACTTGGATTGCATCAAAGAAATTAAATAATAACTAAGAAAAACGTGACATTGGATCTTAATCATAGAGACGGGAAAAAATGCAAATAGAACTAGAACATTTCTCTCATTTTTCCCTCCCTTCTGTGTGTTTGTCTTGTTTCATTAGAAACTGGAGTATCTGAAAAGTTGTCATTAAAACTTCCTTCAAATGTGGTTGAAGGTTCTGCCAGGGCGACATATTCAGTTTTGGGTGAGTCTCCCATCCCAAAAGAAGCATTTGTCCATCCTTTTAACTCTTATGCAGGGGGTCTCATCATCCCTTCCTAATAAAGTCCCTGTGTATAGTCATTGGACCAAGAGAAAGCATCAAGGACCACACTGTGCATTAGTGGGAAAGAGGGGGTGAATCGATGCTGTGCTACATCTTAAACCTTGATATACCCAAAGAGCAAAGAGAGCCATCTCTTTGTGCTCTCACCTTCAAGATATTGGCTAGATAGTGATGCTTTCTACTAGAGATGAAACTAATCATTTTTTACCAGATGTGTGACTCATCAGAAAGGTATATCCTTTCATTTTTGTTTTTCCTATTTTTCCCATCTTTGAACATCTACTTTATTGTCCCCACATTTCTCTTTCTATTCTTGTTTTTCTTCACCTCTTATGCTTTCTGGTCCTTCCCTTTATACATGATTTGACTTATCACTTAGCTAGTCTATTTTCTACCCTATTTCCTACATCTATTTTCCTACCCTAACATCAATCAACTGAGTTCCTCTAAATTTTTTTCTGTGTTTCATTCCTCAGGTGATATACTAGGTTCTGCAATGCAAAATCTTCAGAATCTTCTCCGGATGCCCTATGGTTGTGGAGAACAGAATATGGTCCTTTTCACCCCTAACATCTATGTTCTGAACTATCTAAATGAGACAGGACAGCTCACTGAGAAGATCAAGTCCAAAGCCATCAGCTACCTCATCAGTGGTGAGAGATTACCCCCAAAGGAAAAACATTAGTTGATTTCCTAAATGTCTCCTCCACTGAACTCAAATCCCCATCCCTTCAATTAAGATTTAGTAATTACCTTTGCTGTGACATCCAACAAGATGTCTCACAATACAACCAGAGAATTAAATGGCATCTTCAAATCTTGGAGACTCTGTAGTAAAATAGCAGCTTCCCTGTGATTCCTCAGTGAGTTTTAGGGAAAAGCCTGATTCCTTCTCCAGTGTCTCTGCTATTTCCTAAATCTATGCAAACATTCTTCTTCTTAAGGTTACCAAAGACAGTTGAACTATAAGCACAGTGATGGTTCTTACAGCACCTTTGGGGATCGTGATGGTAGAAGTCAGGGAAACACTTGGTAAGATAATTATTTCCATATGCTCTCTGTAGATCCAAGATATTTCAGATAACTGGAAATAGCTCTTATCTGATACCTGGACTTATTGTGTAGAAATTTGTTATCCTTTAAAAACCCACATGCATACCATTGCGAGCGGAAGATCTCACCATTTCATGTATGAAAGCTCACTGTTCTGATAGTACCGTTGTTGTTTAGTCACTAAGTCATGTCCGATTCTTTTGGGACCCCATGGACTGTAGCCCACCTAGCTTTTCTGTCCATGGGATTTCCCAGGCAAGAATACTGGAGTGGGTTGCCATTTCCTTCTCCAGGGGATCTTCCAGACCCAAGGATAGAACCTGTGTCTCCTGCATTGCAGGCAGATAGTGCAATAGATAATAGTAAAATTAGGGTCCCCTCAAGCAGAAATATAAGGCATAGGTGTCACAATGTGAAATGAAAGAGGAAGAAATTTCTATATTGTGCATTCAGGAAGGAGAGGAGGCGAAGAACAGAAAGACACTGTGATGCAGTAAAATCATTCAGAAAATGGCAATTTGGGTGGTGAGAAGGCTTGGAGTCTCCAACAAACTTTTTATGAGGAAAAAAAAGTATCAACTCTGGAGAAACCAATAAAGTTGAGAGATTTTTAAATAGATTCAGAAGTTTGTTGGACGAATAAGAGTATATTCAGTATTCACGGGTCATCTCCCCAGTAATTTTCTCCACGGAACTGTGAAACTCTCTGGAGGCAATGATACACAGTGAGCTTTAAAAAGAGATGATCCTCAGGTCTCCTTCTCTTCTTTGCTGAACAGGCTGACTGCATTTGTGCTCAAGTCTTTTTCTCAAGCCCAGTCACACATCTTTGTGGAGGACTCGCACATCACAGAGTCCCTTACCTGGCTCTCACAGAAGCAGAAGGAAAATGGTTGTTTCCAGCGCTCCGGATCATTGCTAAACAATGCTATTAAGGTGATGCCTTTAAATTTGTTCTGGTCCCTGAGAAGAGTGAAATGTATGAGCTGTGATGCTCCTATGGATTCCTCAAGTCCTGGTGACATAACTTTGAGAAGGACAGCAGAAGCAAAAGCTTTTGAAACCTAACAATAAATTACGTGTTTCCTATGGTTAAGAAAATAGTGTGTCCAAAAAACTCCACTATGTCACTAAAAATGAGGGAAAGTGATTTGGGACAGATTTCAGAATTTGGGGGTGAAGAAGGAAGCAGAGGAAACAATAATATTGCCCTAGGAAAGATACATTCTGGTGAAGATAACCAAAGGGGAAATTAGAGTTAGCTGACGCCGGGTGATGGCTGTTGGAGTGTTTGAGTGTCTCTGCCTCTGATCCTACAGGGTGGAGTCGATGACGAGGTAACGCTCTCTGCCTATATCACCATCGCTCTACTGGAGATGCCACTGCCTGCCACCGTATGTACCGCCACTCCCATCCTGTACCTCCTTCTAATGTAAGGAGGAAACTCGTGGAGCTATGAATCTCTGAGGAAAATGAGTCATGATTTCCACATTATTTAATATTAGTATATTTCACTGGAGCATAAAAGACAGTAGATCCCTTGGGAAGCTGCAAAGGAAATTACCTACTGGTCAGAACTATGGTGTTGTGCAAGCACACTGGGGCATTTAATCTGTGGCTAGCCAGGGGACAGTTCATTAGCCTGGTTCAGCTAGCTTAAGGTTTTCCTTCATTTTCAGTAAGTCAGAAAGAGAAAAACAAATTTTGTATATTAATGCATATATGTAGAATCTAAAAAGTGGTACAGATGAATCTCTTTGCAAGGCAGAAACAGGACTGATGTGGAGAATGAGAACATATGGATGCCAAAGGGGAAAAGTGGAGGCGGGATGAACTGGGAGATGTGGACTGACATATACACAACTACTATGTATAAAATAGATAACCAATGGGAACCTGCTGTACAGCACAGGGAACGCTACTCAGTGCTCTGTGGTGACCTAAATGGGAGGGCAATCCGAAAGGGAGGGGATATATGTATACGCAGAGCTGATTCACTTTGCGGTACAGCAGAAACAACACAATGTTGTAAAGCAGCTATACCCCTCCAGCCCCACTCCCCCCCAATTAAATAAATAAGTAAATGGCTGGAACAAGGGAAAACAGAAGCAGGGTCTTTATCTTCTTTATAGCACCCAGTTGTCCGCAGTGCTCTGTTCTGCCTGGAAACGGCCTGGCAATCTGCCTCAGATGCCCAAGGAAGTCTTGTCTATACCAAGGCGTTATTGGCCTATGCCTTCGCACTAGCAGGAAACCAAGCCAAACGAAAGGAACTGCTTGAGTCACTAGACAAAGAGGCTGTAAGAGAAGGTAAGAATTGACTTCCAAAAGTCACCAATGATCAAAGGGAGAGAGCCTATTTTATTCACATCTATTTTGGGCTTCCCTGGTAGCTCAGCTGGTAAAGAATCCGCCTGCAATGCAGGAGACCCCAGTTCGATTCCTGGGTCAGAAAGATCCCCTGGAGAAGGGATAGGCTACCCACTCCAGTATTCTTGGGCTTCCCTGGTGGCTCAGCTTGTATCTGCCTGCAATGCTGGAGACCTGGGTTCTATCCCTGGTTTTGGAAGATCCACTGGAGAAGGGAATGGTTACCCACTCCAGTGTTCTCACCTGGAGAATTCCATGAACTGTATATAATCAGTTCATGGGGTTGCAAAGAATTGGAAACCACTGAACAACTTTCATTTTTCACTTTCACATCATGCTTGCATTATATTATATCCATTTTATTATTATAAGAAGATTAATTATTACTGACCTAACATCTCTAGGTAACATAGATGATTTTTTATCAATTCACACATTATAGGCCTCGAAACAGTCCAGTTTCTAATATCACACAAGAATGTAATAAACACAAAAACATGAGGTGATTTACTGGAACCTCAATGAACTTTCTTGGCAAAGATTAGCTTGATTGGTGATTACTTAATACTTTCACTTCATTTATGTCTGGGCTTCCCTGATAGCTCAGTTGGTAAAGAATCTGCCTGCAATGCAGGAGACCCTGGTTCAATTCCTGGGTCGGGAAGATCCACTGGAGAGAGGAAGGACTACCCACTCTAGTATTCTTGGGCTTCCCTGGAGGCTCAGCTGGTAAAGAATCTCCCTGCAATGAGGGAGACCTGGGTTCAGTCCCGGGGGTTGGGAAGATCCCCTGGAGAAAAGGAAGGCTACTGACTCCAGTATTCTGGCCTGGAGAATTCCATGGACTGTATAATCCATAGGGTCGCAAAAAATCAGACACAACTGAGAGGCTTTCACTTCACTTCATGTATGTCCATTCACTGAGTGAGCTGTAATTACAAGGATCATTAAAGATTTAGATTTTTGAAAATGTTCTCTAAGCTGAAGACGATATCCTTTTTTATTTCTAAGAGGACTCAATCCACTGGCAACGTCCTAGGAAGCCTCAAGAAGTTAATGAACTCTACAGTCCACGCCGGGCTCCTTCTGTTGACGTGGAGATGACATCTTACTGCCTCCTTGCCTATCTTACTGCCCAGCCTGCCCCATCTTCAGAAGATCTGTCTGTAGCTATACAGATTGTAAGATGGCTCACCAAGCAACAGAACCCCAATGGGGGCTTCTCCTCCACTCAGGTCTGTGAAGAGACTCTAGGAAGAAAAATAAATGTCCTAATACCTATGTAGACACAACCATATTCTAAGAGTTGAGTAACTGAATAGTTTTTCTAATTTATATTTTATTCTTGTATCACCAAAAAGGTTTCAGCCTCATTATTTTATACTTGGATTATTTCTCTGTCCTCTATACATTCTCTCATATTTTCTCTTCTTCGTGGATCCTCTTCTATAAAGTAACCAATCTTCCTAAAGCAATATTTTCATACGATTACTTCCTTTAGGGTCTTTCCTGGTGGTCCAGACTCTGTACTTCCACTGCAGGGGGCTCAGGTTCCATCCCTGGTGTGTGGAGGAACTAAGATCCCACATGCTTTGTGGCATTTTTCATCCAAAGACTAAAATTAATTTGCCCAGAATATTTCCTCTCCTCAGTAAACATGAATAATCTTGTCTAATAAGGCTGATCTCTTCACTTTTCCTGGAATTGCCTCACTCTTCTCCAGGTCTTAACTTCCAATATATGCTTCCCTGTTACTGCCTGATGCCTCTTTTCTGTTTGTATAAGTCTTTCTCACTATTCAGAGATAATCTGATTTCTCATCTTCTTCACAGCCTTCTCTTATTATGTATACTAGCTCCAACTCCTTCTTTCTCTGAATTTTTCCAACAAATATTGTTATGGAAATGTATATATTACATGTGTCCGTGCTCAGTCATATCCAACTCTTTGCGACCCCATGGACTGTAGCCTGTGAGACTCCTCTGTCTTTGGGATTCTCCAGGCAAGAATACTGGAGTAGGTTGCCATTTCCTCCTTCACGGATCTTCCTGACCCAGGGATTAAACCCAAATCTCTTGCATCTCCTGCATTGGTAGGCAGATTCTTTACCACTCTGCCACCTGTGAAGGTTGTAGAAATACACAGAAATGTATAGATTATTGAAATGTGTTCTACTTTATGTCAACTATTTGAGACTTAGTCTCATATGTACATTGTAAACTACTTGAATGAGGAAACTACATTTCCCCAGAGTACCTAAGGGTTTCCAGATGGCTCAAATAGTAAAGAATCTGCCTGCAATGTGGGAGACCTGGATTCAGTCCCTGGGTTGGGAAGATCCCCTGGAGAAGGGAATGGCTGTCCACTCCAGTATTCTTGCCTAGAGAATTCCATGAACAGAGAAGCCTAGTGGGCTACAGTTCATGGGATCACAGGGTAGGACATGATGGAGTGACTAACACACACGAAGTACCTAGAATAGTTCAAGATAAATAACAAGCTCTGAATAGACTTGAAATTCAGTGAATGAACAGTGTTTATGACTAGGTAACTCTGAGAGTAGCATGGGTATGGTTTATATCCAGTATGATTTGGTCACCTTCCTCTCCTATAATTTCTGCACCCATCTTTTTTCAGGATACAGTGGTGGCTCTCCAGGCACTTTCCAAATATGGAGCAGCAACTTTCATTAGAGGGGAGAAAGCAGCTACTGTCACCGTCAAGTCTGAGGAGAGCTTCTCTGAAGAATTCCGAGTAGATGAAGCCAAACGTCTACTGCTGCAGGAGGTGGCTTTGCCAGAGATCCCGGGGAAATACAGCACAGTCGTGTCAGGGTCAGGATGTGTGTATGTCCAGGTGAGATTTGCCAGGGTTCCAGAAGTGTCACAAATGGGAGATCAAGTCTCAAGCAGTAGATCTGAACTTCAAAACAGAGAAAGAAACATGTACCAAGGGGAAATATAAATTACCTAGAAGCAATAGATTGAGTGCAAAAATAAAGGCTTTTTTTCCCATTTGTTTTAGACATCCTTGAGATACAACATCCTGCCCAAGAAAGAAGGAAAAGCTCCCTTTACTCTGAAAGTTGAAACTCTCCCCAAGAATTGTGATGGAGTCAGCACTCACAGGAAAGTCCAGATTCACATCAACATTAGGTAAATCGTAAATTGCTACCTGACCTTTTGTAGAATATGGTGAAATTGATTTTCTGGTGCAGAGGATCTTCACTGTCCAGGGTCATACATAATAAATAAGAAATTCTTGCAATATTTATTCAAAAGAAAAGCTTCTTCACTCTTAACCAAAAAGCCTTTAATGTTGAGAATATGACGTCACTATACCTGCAGAGTATGACTTCTTATGAGTTTTCCAAACAACTACATGCTCAATTGTTCAGTCATGTCCCACTCTTTTGCAACCCCGTGGATTGTAGCCCACCAGGTTCCTCTGTCCCTGGAGTTTTCCATGCAAGAATACTGGAGTGGGTTGCCACTTCCTTCCTACCCAATGGGGGTTCTTGATCCCAAGCCAGGGATCAAACATGCGTCTCCTGTGTTGGCTGGCCGATTCTTTACCACTAGTGCCACCTGCGAAGTCCCAGGCAACTATGAGTGAGTGAAGTTGCTCAGTCGTGTCCGACTCTTTGCGACCCCATGGACTGTAGCCTACCAGGCTCCTCTGCCCATGGGGACTTTCCAGGCAATAGTACTGGAGTGGATTGCCATTTCCTTCTCCAGGGGATCTTCCCGACCCAGGGATCGAACCCTGGTCTCCTGCATTGTAGACAGACGCTTTACCAGGGAAGTCAGAATCAAATAGAGTAGATGGTGAAGTTGAATGGTAGCCAGTGATAGGAAACACTAGAAATTAAAGAGAAGAGACTTCTGTCTTGAATGAAGTCCAAAGGATTTTGTTTAACTGCCTTGTCCATACACCTTGACTTCATAGTTACACTGGGGAACGACCCAGCTCCAACATGGTCATTGTTGATGTGAAGATGGTATCAGGCTTCATACCTGTGAAATCATCAGTGAGAAAGGTAAGCCCTAAATCCCTTACAAATAGCAAAGTCATGGCAAATAAATGCTGTAAATTTTATTTTGATTCAGTTCTTCAAGAGGTCTCTCAAACTTGTGTCTCTAGTGTGTGTTTCCATTATTTGAACAGTGGGCATCCTAATTATATGGTATCAACTATAAGATATAAATCATAAACATGGTTAATAATGTTTAACCTTGAGACTTGTAGGAATGCATAGTGCATTAAATTATCTTTCCATTACGTATAAAAAGGAAAAGGGAGACTACATGTATGTATGTACATATATTCTCCATTTTTAAATTTTTTTCTGAGCTTTTCCTTGACATCAAAGAGAAAGTTTTTATCTCTTAATCATTGAACAAATGTTTGCTTTAGAGTTTTTGATCATTTTCTTATTGGTTCAAGAAAGTTTCCTATTATAATTTACAAAAGTTCTTGTAGCAAATAGGCACTGTGCTTTAGTTCAAATCTTTTTCTGTATTTTAGATGACAGTGATTTTATTTTTAATTAGTATAATAAATCACATTAGTCTTTTAAATTTTGAAGCAACTTTATATTCTTAGGACTAACTGGACCTGGTGGTTGTGTTTATTTTTAAAAATAAATTTCTGGATTCTATTTGCTTATAGATGGTTGTGTGTTTTGTTGTTTTTTTTTTAATATCATGACTGACAACTCAGTTCAGTTCAGTCACTCAGTCATGTCCGATGCTTCGTGACCCCATGAGCAGCAGCATGCCAGGCCTCCGTGTCCATCACCAACTCCCGGAGTTTACACAAACTCATGTCCATTGAGTCAGGGATGCCATCCAACCATCTTATCCTCTGTCGTCCCCTTCTCCCAGTGACTGACGTCATCCCAGTGACTGACACTGGGCTATACTTTTCGTTTCTTACATTAATCTTACTGGTTTCTGGTATCAAAATTATGCTAGACTCAAAAGATGGGGAGAAATGTCTTTTAACCTCCTCCCCACCTTTTTTTAAATATAGTTAGAAGATAATTCCCTGTCTCTATATGTAGATAATAGATAGGAAGGGTGTTTAGTCAATGTTATTTTTATTACTATTGCTATTATTCTTGAGGAGATCAAATTAGAGTGTGATGTCTCTGAGAAGCCATTTAGGACATAAGTATCTGAAGACTATCTCAGCCTGAGAGTGCCTCATCTCATACCCTTTGGTTTACCCTGTGTGTCTATAGCTCCAGGAAATGGCTCAGATTCAGAGGACTGAAGTGAGCACCAACCATGTCCTGATTTATTTTGAAGAGGTAAGATTCTCTGTGACTCTGCTAGATCTAGGAGAGCCACTAGAGGTTCTAACAAGCCAACCCAGGTTCCAAAGAGTGTACTTCACATACACAGCTTACCATATTACAAAAGTCTCTGGTATAAGTGTTAGTCACTCATTCGCGTTCGACTCTTTACAACCCCACAGACTACAGTTCACCAGGCCCTTGTGTCCATCCCAGAAATTCTCCAGGCAAGAATACTGGAGTGCATTGCCATTCCCTTCTCCAGAGGAATCTTCCTGACCCAGGGATTGAAGCCAGGTCTCGCACATTTTAGGCAGATTCTTTATCATCTGAGCCTCCAGGGAAGCCCATGTTATAAAACTCCCTAGTATTTCATTTATGAAAGGGGAGGAAATAGCTGTAGAGGAAAATGAATCCTGGTCAAGTCAACAGGCTTGATTTACAACATTTAACTATCTGTAGAATTGTTTTCTTGCCCTTCTTTTATCTGTCCTTGAATGTATTACACAAGTCTGAAGCCATCTCGTTCTTTCCATAGATTTTGGTTCAGAGAATAGCATAAGTACAGGGTTTGATAATATCTTAAAGAAAGAGAGACAAAGTTAATCTTTGATTCCAATTCGGTTTTCCTGTCTCTCCAGCTAACCCATCATGTCCTGAGTTTCTCCTTCTCAGTGGAACAAGACATCGCAGTAAAGAATTTAAAACCAGCTACGGTAAAGGCATATGATTACTATGAGACAGGTGAGTGAGAGTCAGACATGCCAAGCCTTGAAAGGAAAAAGATGACTAACCTAGGATAGCGCCACCAGAACTGAAAGAAAACTCCACAATCTCTCACTGGAAGAAAGAGTGAGTTTATGATCACAGGATATTTCATTCGTAATCAGTTCAGTTCAGTTCAGTTCAGTTCAGTCACTCAGTCGTGTCCGACTCTGGGACCCCATGAATCGCAGCACGCCAGGCCCCCCTGTCCATCACCAACTCCTGGAGTTCACTCAGACTCACGTCCATCGAGTCAGTGATGCCATCCAGCCATCTCATCCTCTGTCGTCCCCTTCTCCTCCTGCCCCCAATCCCTCCCAGCATCAGAGTCTTTTCCAATGAGTCAACTCTTCACATGAGGTGGCCAAAGTACTGGA
>SJYW01014707.1:103383-113899 GCA_006410735.1 Raphicerus campestris | reverse complement strand
CTCGATGGACGTGAGTCTGAGTGAACTCCAGGAGTTGGTGATGGACAGGGGGGCCTGGCGTGCTGCGATTCATGGGGTCCCAGAGTCGGACACGACTGAGTGACTGAACTGAACTGAACTGAACTGAACTGATTACGAATGAAATATCCTGTGATCATAAACTCACTCTTTCTTCCAGTGAGAGATTGTGGAGTTTTCTTTCAGTTCTGGTGGCGCTATCCTAGGTTAGTCATCTTTTTCCTTTCAAGGCTTGGCATGTCTGACTCTCACTCACCTGTCTCATAGTAATCATATNAGTGTTCCCTGCAGTGCTGGTAAAGTATAGACAGTAAAATCTGATGCCAACAAAAAGAAAATAAACATTTGCTGTTTGAGTAAAGCTGCTTCTTGAGCATTCTCTTACCATATTATAAAACTCCTTGGTGAATCATTTATGAATTGAACTATCTCAGATGTATTATAGACTTTCACAGTAGGGAAAAATGCAAGTAAAATATAATTACATGTATCTAGGTTGACTTGTTTGAGGATGAATCCAAGAATTTGCCACATATAAAAGCTAAATCATTTAATATTTAGTTTGCATTTTTTGTGCTCAGTGGTGATATATTTATCACCCATGGCCTTTCTGAGATGTNAAATGCAAGTAAAATATAATTACATGTATCTAGGTTGACTTGTTTGAGGATGAATCCAAGAATTTGCCACATATAAAAGCTAAATCATTTAATATTTAGTTTGCATTTTTTGTGCTCAGTGGTGATATATTTATCACCCATGGCCTTTCTGAGATGTTTCTAAACTTACACAAGTTAAAGTCAGGCAACTTTTCACTCTAAAATTGTCCATATAATACTGCACAAGAGATGTGATCTATAAGATGTTCCTTTTGGCTAATTGACAGGATTCATCTTGACAGTACAACACTTGCTATGAGACTTTCCACTCCCCACTTTAAAACATGGAAAAACTGAGAACAGCCTTATCAATAAAAATAAATAAGCATACTAAGTTTAAATATTTATCATTATAATATGAAAAATTATTCCTTTATTAGATCACAAAATTTTCCTAATATTTCTATCTTTTCTTTACTGTTTAGAATCTGAACATGGAAATGATTGAAGATGGTAACTTGTGGACCTCATCAGAAGAACTGCTCCAGAAACAAAGAACAATGAGCTATCAGAAGAGAGGTCAGTAGGATAAAGAAGGGACAGGAATCGGAAGTATGCTAAATTTGTATGTTGAATAAATTTATGACATTTATAACTCTTTTATCAATATTATGTGTTCCTTCTCGTGTATCTATTCTCCATAGTGTTTTGCTTTGTTTTGTTTTGGCCACTCCACGTGGCATGCAGGATCTTAGTTCCCCAACCAGGGATCTAACCCCTGCCCCATGCAGTGGAAACACAGCATGTTAACCACCGGACCCCAGGGAAGTCCCCATAGCGTTTTTATTTTATTTTATTCTTAATTTATTTTTTAATAAGTTTATTTATCTTAATTGGAGGTTAATTACTTTACAATATTGGTTAAGGAATACATTTGAATCATTGCTAATGAAGTGGATGAAACTGTAGCCTATTATACAGAGTGAAGCAAGCCAGAAAGAAAAACACCTATAGTGTTATTAAAAATACAGAAAAACTACACAAAGAGGTACACAAAAAAGCCTGCAGATAATTAAAAATTAAATTCCAAAATCTGCTTTCCCAGAAGATGGGGGAAAGAAAACAATATTCCCAAATATTGGAAACAACCAAAATGTCCATCACACTAGCTGCGGTACATCCATACTGTGGAATACTACTCACTAATAAAGACGGACAAAGCAATGATACAAACAACAACTTGGATGGATCTCAAAAATTTTACACTGAGTGAAAAGAAACACAATCTCAAAAGGTCATAGTGTATGACTCCTTTCAAAAAATATTCTTGAAATGACAAAACCATAGAAATGGAAGATAAATGAGTGGTTTCCAGGGGTTATGAGTGCTAGGGAAATGGGAAAAGGGGTGTGACTTATAAAAGGATTGCATTAGAGAGACCTTTGTGCTGAAGAAGTCCTGCATGTATGGAANAAAAAATATTCTTGAAATGACAAAACCATAGAAATGGAAGATAAATGAGTGGTTTCCAAGGGTTATGGGTGCTAGGGAAATGGGAAAAGTGGTGTGACTTATAAAAGGATTGCATTAGAGAGAGCTTTGTGCTGAAGAAGTCCTGCATGTGTGGAAGCAAAAGTACTGGTTTGAATTTTTACATTTAATTCCATCTCAAGTTATTTTGTTGTCTATTGTGTGCTATATGAGTTGATATCTAAATTGACTTTTTTCCTCACTTATGTAGCTTTCTAATAGTCCCATTATCATTTATTAACCAATTCAAGATTTCCCTTCTAATAAGAAGTGACTCCTTTATCACAAATTAAATTATATATTTTAAGATTCATTTCTAAATGATTTATTCTATTTCACAGATTAACCAGTTTATTCTTTCACAGATTAACCAATTTATTCTTTCGTACGTACTAAAATATTTGAATTACTGTGGCTAAATGAAATGTTGTAATTATTCAGCTGGTCAGTTCTCACCTTTTCTTTGCAATACTAAGCTTATCATTTATTCTAGGTAAAATTTTGAAAATTTTTTTATGATGTGAATTATCCCTATAGTCACACTGGGTATTGTCTGGAGATCCACTGAATACAAATAAATGTATAAAGATTATGAATGTCAATTTTTTTTTTTNACCTTCTAATAGTCCCATTATCATTTATTAACCAATTCAAGATTTCCCTGCTAATAAGAAGTGACTCCTTTATCACAAATTAAATAAATGTATAAAGATTATGAATGTCAATTTTTTTTTTTTACAATATTTAGCCTTCCTTAGTCAGACACATTTTATCTTCATTTATTCAACTCACACGAAGTGAATTCTAATTCAGACTTAATTTCTGAATTTGGACTGAACTACAAAATGAAAATTAAAGATTAATTTCATGGGCATAAATAGCAAAACTAAGTTGAAAGAATAATAAAATGTATGCATGCACGTGTGCTTAAGTTCCCTCAGTCATGTCTGACTCTTTGCAACCCTATGGTCCCTAGCCTGCCAGGTTCCTCTGTCCATGGGATTTCCCAGCCAAGAATACTGGAATAGGTTACCATGCCCTTCTCCAGGGGATCTTCTCGACCCAGGGATCGAACCCTCATCTCATATCTCTTGCATTGGCAGGCAGGTTCTTTACCACTAGCGCCATCTGGGAAACCCAATAAAATGTATACAAATAGACAAATTAAAAGATAAGGGCAAAAATACAATTATAAAATAAGTAAAGACTAGAACAATAATTGTCATTTTTTTAATGAAAACCACTGAGAGGTTTTTAAAAGGAGAATTATTTCAGAGTTGTATTATAGGTAGTCCATCTTCTAGGCCATGGCAGGAAAAAGAAAGCAAGTTTTTCTTCTTATCTTACTGATTTCTGATAGAGTCATTTGTGCAGAACTGTTCTCTTTCATGCTTCTGATGGTTTAGCACAAATATCTGTCTTTTGACTTGTACAATTCCACACCTTAAAAAATTGNAGGAAAAAGAAAGCAAGTTTTTCTTCTTATCTTACTGATTTCTGATAGAGTCATTTGTGCAGAACTGTTCTCTTTCATGCTTCTGATGGTTTAGCACAAATATCTGTCTTTTGACTTGTACAATTCCACACCTTAAAAAAAAATTTTTTCCCCATCTTCTGTACAGTCAGAGCTCTTTGAAAGCCAGACCTGTATCTTAATCATGTCTGCTGCCTGTTCACTCAGCACAGTTCTGGGAATATAGTAGACAGTGAAAAAAATGGGTCAGTGCTGAGTGAGCATATTCCCTCAAGCAGAGAGATAGAGGAGAAATGGAATAATGCAAAGGTTTTAGTACATACCAGTAGGAAAAAAATGAGCCAGAAAGATCATTTTCACTCAAATCTGACTTGAATTGTTTACTGTTTCACAAACACATAAAACAGATTTTCATACTTTTCCAAAGTCAGAGAAATAAGAAGGAATTTTGGTTATTTATTAGGACTTGAGGCAAAATTTGCCAGCTCCCAGGTGACTCAGTGGTAAGAATTCATCTGCTAATGCAGGAGACGAAGGAGACACAGGTTCAAGCCCTGGGTCAGGAAAATCCCATGGAAGAGGAAACGGCAACCTGCTCCAGAAAATAAAATAATTCATGGTATAANATATCAAAGTTTAGAATATGCCTCCTGTCCTTCAGTGTCTGTCTCTTATACACATCTAGATGTGTATAAGAGACAGGGTTCAAGCCCTGGGTCAGGAAAATCCCATGGAAGAGGAAATGGCAACCTGCTCCAGAAAATAAAATAATTCATGGTATAAATTAATAAATCTATGAGTCATGAATATTGCTAGATTCAATGCAAATGTGGGTAAAAAGACTGATTTATAGATTTTAATCTGCTCTAGTACAGCCTTTCAAAGAATGTTTATTAGTATTTAATACAAACCAGAAGTATTGCTGAAAATCTTCCTTTTTTAATTGAAGTATAATTGATGTGCAGTATTATGTTAATTTCAGGTATACATCATAATAATTTGGCATTTAAATACAAAATGATCACCACAGTAAGTCTCATAACCATTTGTTACCATACAAAATTATTACAGTATTACTATGTTTCTTATGCTATGTACTACTTCCCCATGACATTTATTTTATAACCAGTTTTGTACCTCTTAACCTCCTTCACCTGTTTCACCCAACCCCTCACCGACCCTTCCTCTGGCAACCACCAGTTTGCTCTCTGTATTTATGAGTTTTTAGATTCCTCATACAAGTTGGATTGGCCCTGGTGGCTCAGACAATAAAGAATCTGCCTGCAATGTGAGAGACCTGGGTCTGATTCCTGGGTCAGGAAGATGCCCTGGAGAAGGAATTGGCAACCCACTCCAGTTGCCAGGAGACCCATAGACAGAGGAGCCTCGTAGGCTTAAGTCCACGGGGTCACAAAGAGTCGGACACAACTGAACAACAAACACACACGTATAAGATCATACCGTGTTTGTCTTTCTCTGTCTATTTCACTTAGCATAAAACATCTAAGTTCACTCATGTTGTCAAAATGGCAAGATTTCATTTTTTATTTTAGCCAAGTAATATGCCATTCTTTAGCCATTTATCTATCAATGGACATTTAGATTGAGTCCATAATTTAGCTATTGTAAACAATGCTGAAGTCAACATTAGGGTGGACATATCTTTTCAAATTAGTGTTTTGGTTTAAACTTTTAAGAACCTCTAAAACTTGAAAACAGTGACAGAGTTTATTTTCTTGGGCTCTAAAATCACTGCAGATGGTGACTGCAGGCAGGAAATTAAAAGACTCTTGCTCCTTGGAAGAAAGAAAAGCTATGATGTATTTAAAAACAGATCTAAAGCATATTGAAAAGGAGAGACATTACTTTGTCAACAAAGGTCCGTCTAGTCAAAGCTATGGTTTTTCTAATAGTCATATATCAGTGTGAAAGTTGGACCATAAAGAAAGCTGAGCACCGAAGAACTAAGACTCTCAAGAATCCCTTGGACTGCAAGGAGATCAAACCAGTCAATTCTAAAGGAAGTCAGTACTGAATTTTCATTGGAACGACTGATGCTGAAACGGAAGCTCCATTACTTTGACCACTTGATGTGCAGAACTGACTCACTGGAAAAGACTCTTCTGCTGGGAAAGATTTAAGGCAGGAGGAGAAGGAAATGACAGAGAATGAGATGGCTGGATGGCATCACTGACTCTATGGACATGAGTTTGCGCAAGCTCCGGAAGTTGCTGATGGACAAGGAAGCCTGGCATGCTGCAGTCCACTGGGTCACAAAGAGTTGGACACGACTGAATGACTGAACTGAAAACTTGTATTATTACCTGCAGTAACTACAAAGTCAGAGGAATTCCTCTCCTCTAGAAGTCTACCCCGCCCAAATTCCCAAGATCCTTGGCCTGCCAGGAAACAATTTTATCTATGAGACTGGTACTCTATATGTCATACACCATGTCAGTTTCCTTTGAGGACTTTGTAAATATTGACTCCACACATATTTCTCTATTATGAGCTTGTCATGACTAATTAAACAGGAATTATTTTCAAAAATTATTTTTCTGGTAGGCCTTAACTACACAATCTGTCCAAATTATGTCTAGATTTTTTTTAAAAAGACATATTCTTATTAACTAATGCAATTAACTATGTTGCCATGAAAATTATGGATATATTATTACTTTTTCAGTAAGTTTTTGTTCTGAATTTTAAGAGAGTTAGTGCAAATCAGATACCATTTTTAAATTCTTTGTCTCCATCCACATACAGAAACAGAATCTACTAAATTAGGTGCTAGATACAGAGCAAAAAGAGAAAAGGCTTCCCTGGTGGCTCAGAGGTAAAGAATCTGCCTGCCAATGCAGGAGACGCAGGTTCAGTTCCTGGTCCGGGAAGATCCCACATGCTGAGGAACAGCTAAGCCTGTGTGCCACAACTACTGAGCCCATGTTTTAAAACCCTGGAGCCACAACTGCTGAAGCCCACATGCCTGAGAGCCTGTGTTCCGCAACAAGAGAAGTCTGAGCATGTCATCTAAAGGAGTAGCCCCCGCTCACTGAAACTAAAGAGAAGCCTACATAGCACAGCCAAAAATAAATAAATAAAGCTTTTTTAAAAGAAAGAGGAAGAACTTTTCCCCATATTTGTTAAAAATACATTTTAAAAATACCCTTGTCTGTATGTGTGTGTGTGTGTGTGTGTTTGAGTTGCTCACTTGTGTCTAACTCTTTGTGATGCTTTTGGACTGTAGCCTGCCAGGCTCCTCTGTCCATGGAATTTTTTTAGGTGAGAATACTGGAGTGGGTTGCTGTTTCCTCCTCCAGGTGAATAAAGGCCTATCATATTCTAAATAAATATCCACATTTTAATTTCGCTCGTTCATTCAATCCTAATAATTCTTATCTTGCTTGATCCTAAGCAAAGCATTCTTTTTCATGAAGTATATTTGCTTTTAAAGTTAAAAATGTCATAGAAAACCTGTCTTGAGCCACTAGTACAAATTACCCACAGTTAACCACTATCTTTACTATTTACTTGCCTTTACCAGTTAGATTTTTACTTACATACGATTTCAAGTTATTAGTATCTTTTCAGCTTAAAGAAGTCCCTTTAACATTTCCTGTAAAGCTGGTTTTGTGGTGATAAACTCCTTTATCTTTTGCTTCTATGGAAAACTTTTTCTCTGTCCTTCAGTTCTAAATGGTGGCCTTGCTGGGTAGAGATTCTTAGTGAGAAGTTTTTTCCTTCACAACTTTAAATATGTCTTGCTACTCTCTTCTGACCTGCAGAGTTTCTGCTGAAAACTCAGCTGATAGTCCAATGGAAGTTCCCTTGTACATAACAAGGTCTTTTTTTTCTCTCTCTCTTGCTGTTTTTAAGATTCTCTCTTGAACTTTTAATTTTAATTATAACATGCCTTGGCAGAGATCTCTTTGGTTCCTCTCATAAGGAACTCTTTGTGCTTCTTGTACCTGAGTATATGTTTCTTCCCCTTTGTTAGGGATGTTTTCAGCCATTATTTCTCAAATTTTCAGACTCTTTCTGTCTTCTCCTTCTGGGACTCCTTTCATGTGACTGTTATTCTGCTTCCCATAGAAACTCTTTACCTGCCTCCGCTCTTTCGACATTCTTTTTCCTCTTGGCTGCTCTATTTGGATGAGTTCCATTGCTCTTTCAGTTCACTGATCCTGTCTTCTGCTCCACTTCATCTTCCGTTGAACCCCTCGAGCCTATTTTCAGTTCAGTTATTATATTCTTCAGCTGTATGACTTCTGTTCAGCACTTTCTTATCTTTACTGAAGCTCTCACTGTGTTCATCCATTCTTCCTCAAGTTCAGTGAGCATTTTTCAACTATTCTTTTGAACTTTTTTTTCAGATAATTATGTATCTCCATTTTTAAAATTTATTTATTTTAATCAGAGGATAATTACCTTATAATATTGTGACGATTTTTGTCATACATCAACATGAATCAGCAATAGGCATCTCCATTTTGTTAAAATTTTTTTTCTGAAGTTTTGTTTTGTTCATTTGAAGCATCTTCCCCCATTTTCCTCATTTTGCTTGACTCTCTGTGTTTGAGTCTGCATGCTAAGTAAAACAGCCCACTTTCCCATTGAAAGAGTGTCCTGCATATGAGATGAAGCTTATCATTTATCCCCACCCTAGCTCTTGGTTGTCTCAAATCAGTGTGTTAAGCAGCCTGATTTATTCTTGATGGGTCCCAGTTGTTGAGGATGTTTTAAGACTTGTCAGCATTCCAGAAAGCTTGCTCCCAGAGTCAGTGCCTAGTTTCAGAAAGATCGAAAGCCAGATCCTCAGGCAACAGCTGTTAAAGTACATAAATAGTCCTGTGGGTCTTCAATCCCTGCTGACCTCCAGACCAGGAGATCTGGGAATGTTTCTGGGCAACAGTTGCCAGAACTAAGCTTTCCTTTGAGTGTATAAGCTCGTTACTGGAAGATTCCAGCAAGCCATGGCAAGGTCAGGGGACGGTGCAACAATGGGAGGGTGCAAAGACTGCATCTTCCTGCCTATATTCCCTACAGGTGCGTCTGCAGCGTCTAGATGAGCAGCAGTGCTGAAGCCTGTCCCTGTGGTTGAAGCTCCGGGACAAGTAAATGTCTTTCTCACAGGCAGACTATAGGTAATTTTTTTCTACTGTCTGTGCAATGCCCTGGGTGTGACAGCCTGCCTAGAACTATCTTTCCAATCATTACAGACCTGTGGGGCCCAAGGAGGTTAGTCCCTCTGGCCACCGGCACCAGGTGATCAAGAGATGTCCTGTGCAAACTGCGTCTACTGCCCAGCCTTAGCAAGTCTGCAGGAGAATGTTGAGGGTGGGGTGGATCCACAGTGTTAGTGATACAGGGGAAGCACGTTGGGAACAGGGCTTGGCTGCAGCTTGAAGAAGGCTGGGAGAGAGTGCTAGATGGGTGGGTCATGATGAAGTGAGGGGGATGGAGAAGATGGGGAGAACACCTGCAATTTTAGTCAAGCACGGGTATTTCTTTTGAATTACTTTCTCCAAAGCTGCTTATTCAATCCTCTATCAAGAAGTCCCCCTAAAGTCATTGAATGAGTTACTGGCATAATGACACATCATTGACCCTCAAAGGTAGCTCTTTTTGACACCTACTTGCAAGAATTTTGAAGGAATTGAAGAAGGATGGGTTGAAAGTTCCTCCTCAGGAGCCTTGCTGTCAAAGTTAAAGAAGGTTAATTCTCACTGGAACATAAATTTTTATTGTCTGGAACTGACTCAGAGCCTGTCAGAGTTTAGCCTTGAGACTAATGAAGCAATTGCTGAGAGCATAAACCGTTTCGGGGAATCTCTGTCCAACCATGAACTCCATTTGGAGGCACTAGGTGGAGCTTGTTTGCAAATAGCATATAAAGTCTGCTAAATTTGAAAGGTCTCAAGGACCAGGCTGAGGGCAGGAGCTGGGCACGACACGGTGCCTACGGTTTGCACCTCACGATGGGGGAAGGCAGACTTCTTCACTCGTGTCTCCTGCTACTTCTCATTCGGTTTTCTACCAGCGCCTCAGATTCTGTGGAACCGTAAGTCTCACACAACAGCTCTTCCTCAATAGTCTGTTTTTTATTTCAGTCTCTCCTTATATCTCTGCTTTGCCTTTCCTAGTAATTACTACCCTTCCATTCCTTAAGATACCTTAGAATTATAAGAAAGTAATATATTTTTCTTTCACTTATTCTACATTCTTGAAGTCATGTTTTTCATGGGGTCAAGAAGAGTCATAAACACAATAAGTAGTCATTAGGAAGCATGACAAACCTCAGACCCTACCCTCACAGAATCATCCTTTCAGGTGAAAGGTATGGACTATAAAAATATTTAAAATGTACAGTTGGGAGTAATTAAACTCATATTGCAGGTTATATGTACACAGAAGGTAAGGAATGTGTTAAATTATATCACAAGCATATAATTTTCAAAATTCATACCATGGAAAACAGACAATTTGATTTCTCCAACAAATAAATTGTCTCAGAATGAGAAGCAGAGACCACCTATAAGTTAGAAAGATATAAAAGACATATATCAATCAATTAATCCATCACAATGCATAAGCCTAATTTTGATGATTTCAATGACATCTTTTAAAACCTAATGACCTCTGTGATGACCTGGAGGGGTGGATGGGGGCGTGGGAGGGAGGCTGAAGGAGGGGTTATATGTATACATTTGTCTGATTCACGTTGTTGTACAACAAAAACTAATGCAACACTGTAGAGCAATTTACTCCAATAAAAAGCATGACATTTTAATAAGGAATTATAAATTTACACTGGCTGAATATTTAAATATGGATGATATTCAATTTTTTGTTAAATGTTTATGTATGATAATGTAGCATGTTTTTGTTTAAAAAT
>SJYW01014707.1:49638-88179 GCA_006410735.1 Raphicerus campestris | reverse complement strand
CAAGAGACAGGTCAGGTGGTCTGGTGTTCCCATCTCTTTCAGAATTTTCCACAGTTTATTGTGGTTCACCCAGTCAAAGGCTTTGGCATAGTCAATAAAGCAGAAGTAGATGTTTTTCTGGAACTCTCTTGCTTTTTCCATGATCCAGCGGATGTTGGCAATTTGATCTCTGGTTCCTCTGCCTTTTCTAAAACCAGCTTGAACATCACAGAATTCACGGTTCACGTATTGCTGAAGCCTGGCTTACAGAATTTTGAGCATTACTTTACCAGCATGTGAGATGAGTGCAATTGTGCGGTAGTTTGAGCCTTCTTTGGCATTGCCTCTCTTTGGGATTGGAATGAAAACTGACCTTTTCCAGTCCTGTGGCCACACTGCTGATTTTTCCAAATTTGCTGGCATATTGAGTGCAGCACTTTCACAGCATCATCTTTTAGGATTTGAAATAGCTCAACTGGAACTCCATCACCTCTACTAGCTTTGTTCGTTTCATCCTTTTGTATGTATAATTCCTCGTTAATTGTATTTAATTTGCAAGAACCATCTATCAACCTGAGCTGGTTGTGTCTCCTTTTCAGCCCTACCGTGGGTTTCTATTTTCATGCATACATGCTAAGTCACTTCAGTCGTGTCTGACTCTTTGCGACCCTTTGGACTGTAGCCCACCAAGCTCCTCTGTCCATAGGATTCTCCAGGCAAAAATACTGGAGTGGTTTGCCATGCCCTCCTCCAGGGTATCTTCCTGACCCAGGGATCAAACCCGAGTCTCCTGTGGCTCCTACACTGCAGGTGAATTTTTTTTACCGCTGAGCCACTGGGTAAGCCCATCTCTGTTTTCAGCATCCTTTAAATGAGCCATAAAGCAAAGGAAAGAAGTTACACTTGATTCAGAAACTCAGTTTTGTTTCCATTGCAGTCAGAGAATTCTTAACCTACATAATATACTTGTGAAGGAATTTTGTCCATTCATTTTTTATTTTTATGTGGGGTCTTCTCTTTCTCTTTCTTTTTGGTAGGAAAATAAAATATTGATATAATTTTATATTTGCATAGTATTTTAAACATCTCAGAGATGTTTTTATACACCTCATTTTTTTTCTAAACTGTTCCAGAGAATAAGCTAGAAGCAGCATGAGAAACTGTTCTCCTTGGCCTTATTGTAGACCATAATCACAAGACACAGAATTTCACAATGGGAAACTTGAAAGAAATCTTTGAAAATGATCCAAAAGATCTGAATTTGAATGTAAGAAAGAATTTTGTTCGAAACAAGGTATTTCTCAATCATAAAGAATACATAGGCCAACAAGAGACAGGGTCAGAGGGCAGGGCAATTAGAAGTCTAAGTATTCTCTCTCTAATCCAGACCACTTTTAAATTTCATCTTCATATTTTGCAAAGAGAGAAGAAGCTGTGTACTGGTCTTTTTCCTCAAAGGATGTGTTTAATACCACTTATTACTATGCATTTTGATCCCTTTCTCATAAGGTGAAATATTGCTCATGTATTTTTTCATAGGAATGGTAGAAATGGTAGAAACAGGAAGCAAAGATATTCTGCCAACAAATCACTACTCCCCAGGTGGTGGGGGGAGGGGAGTGGGGTGGAACAGTTAGGTTTCAATACTAGTGCTCTTTATTGAATCCTGAGGTTAAAATTCCAGATTTCTAGAACCATACATTTGCTTGCAGAAGCAGGAAAGATATGTGTGTGGGACAGTAACAGCACTTCCAAACAAGAACCAAAGAAGAAACTGGAAGAAGGGTCATTTTATTTACTATTGTATAAGAAAACCACACAGATCAGCAGAAGTCTCTACATTAGTTTTTATTCAATAATATGAGGTTATGGAACTATATATATGAAAATAGGAATTTCTCAAATAATAACAAGATTAGCCTGCTTTTCCCCTTTCCTTTATCTTTTTTTCTCTTTTCCCCCAAATAGTTACATTAACAAATCTTAACTGAAACTACACAAGTTCACATTTTCTTTTCCCAAAGTAAGCAAAATACCTGTTTTCCCAGCATATTTCCCTTCCTGTGGAAGAATAATTTACTGAAATATTAAAGATTATTTTGGTTTCATGACTGAAAAGGATTTGAAAAGATTGTAATCTGTGCTGATTCTTGTCCTATGGTATTTTTTTCCCTTCCCTATTTTAAAGTGTAGCCAAGTCCTTGTGGCCTTTTGCCTTAAGAATTTTCAAGGTTAGAATCAGAGGTTGCTTAAAGATACTATGCAAAAGCCCTGGCACTTGGGCAAATCACTAGAGGTACTCCTGAGGAAGAAGAAAAATAAGTCTTTTGCAGAGACGTGAAAGAGAAGCCTCACTGCAGCCAGGATGGGAAGGGAGTTTGCAGGAGAATGGATATATGTATATGTGTGACTGAGTCCCTTTTCTGTTCACCTGAAACTATCATAGCATTGTTAATTGGCTATATCCCAATACAAAATCAAAAGGTTTTTTTATAAAAGGGAGAGAGAGAAGCCCCACTGGCAGGAAGAAACCAAAACCAGAACGTGAGTGGAGCTTATGGGACGCAGGATAGTGGGCACTGGGTCACCTCCATCATTGCACTCAGGGTAACAGATAGGACTTATTCCCTGGTGGTTCAGACGGTAAAGCATCTGTCTACAGTGCGGGAGACCCGGGTTCGAGCCCTGGGTTGGGAAGATCCCCTGGAGAAAGAAATGGCAATCCACTCCAGGACTATTGCCTGGAAAATCCCATGGACAAAGGAGCCTAGTAGACTACAGTCCATGGGGTCGCAAAGAGTCGGACACAACTGAGCAACTTCACTTTCTTTCTTTCACTGAGCTAAGTAGCTGTGTGAGGCACATTCTGGACTACAGAGCTCCCAGTCTCAGGAAATATTCCCATGTCTGGATAGAGCATAGAAGCAGCCAAGCAGCCAGGCTTCAAAATGGCTGAAGGGCTGGACCACGGCACGGTCATATGAGGAGTAACCAGTTTCATGCAAAGACAAAAGCAGCATCCCAAATATTTTGTTTTACAAACCCCAGTGTGGGGAAGACTCTAATAAAAATGAAGATTAAGTCTCACTAAGAATTTTAGAAGAATGAGAGCAGAGTCAGATTTAATTCAATTCCCAAGTGGCACTAGTGGTAAAGAGCCTGGCTGCCAGCATAGGAGACTTAAGAGACACAGGTTCAATCCCTGGGTCAGGAAAATCCCCTGGAGGAGGGCACGGCAACCCACTCCAGTATTCTTGCCAGGAGAATCCCAGACAAAGAAGCCTGGTGGGCTAGGATCTGTAGGGTAGCAAAGGGTCAAACACAACTGAAGCAGCTTAGCACACACGCACGAAGAAAGTAAAGCAATGTTATATTTCTTTTTTGGATTGAAGTGCAATTGACCTACAACACTATGATAGTTCTAGACACACAACATGGTGATTTGATATTTCTATACAAAATGATCACCACAATAAGTCTACTTGCCATCTGTCACCATAAAAAACTATTACAATACTATTGACTATATTCCCCATAAATGTTGTACATTTCATCCACAAGACTCATTTCTTTTCTCACTAGAAGTTTGTGCCTCTTAATCTCCCACACGTGCTTCACTAATTCTCCCTACTCCCCTCCCCTAGCAACCACTTGTTTACTCTCTGTATCTATAAGTTTGTTTCAGTTTTCTTATGTTTGTTCACTTCTCTCCTTTTTTAAATTCCACATGTAAGGGAAATTATATGGCATTTGTCTTTCTCTGTCTGACACATTCCACTTAGCATAATATCCCCCAAGTCCATCCATGTTGTTGCAAATAGTAATATTTCATTCTTTTTTATGGCTGAGTAATATTCCTTTGTATTTGTATGTCGCATTTTCTTTAATCACCTGTCAATGGACACTTGGGTTGCTACCATATCTTGGCTATTGTATATAATACTGCAATGAACACAGGAGAGCATATATCTTTTCAAATTAGTGGTTTCGTTTTCTATGAATAAATACTCAGGAATGGAATTGCTGAATCATAAGGACAGTAAAGGGATAACAAAGGAATACTATGAACAATGCCTTGCCCACAGATTCAATAATCTAAATGAAATGGACTAATTTCTTGAAAGGCCACTTTTGCCAAAACTCCTACAAGGAGAAATAGACAATTCAAACTGACCTACATCTATTGAAGAAATTGAATCAATAATTAATAACCTTGCAGAACAGAAACCATCAGGCCCAGACAGGTTCACTGGTGAATTTATCAAACATCTAAGGAAAGAGTTATACCAACTCTCTTCAGTCTCTTTCAAAAGATAGACAAGGAAATATTTTCTAACTCAATTTACAAGCCCAGCATTAACATAATACTAAAACTGTACCACGGCAATACAATAAAATAAAACTACAGAACAATATTTCTCATGGGCATAAGTGCAAAAATCTTTTTAAAAAAAAATAGTAAATCATATCCAACAGTGTATAAAAGAATTATACACAATGACCAAGTGGGATTTATCACAGTTATGTAAATCTGGCTCAATATTTGAAAATCAATTAATGTAACCCATTACATCAATAGGCTAAAGAAGAAATTTATATTCATGATATCAGCAGATACAGAAAAAAGCACTTAACAAAATCCAACAACCATTCGTGATTAAAAAAAAAAAAAAGAAAGTGAAAGTAGCTCAGTTGTGTCCAACTGTTTGCAACTCCATGGACTGTCCATGGAATTCTCTAGACTAGAATACTGGAATGGACAGCTTTTCCCTTCTTCAAGGGATCTTCCCAACGCAAGAACTGAACCTACATCTCCCGCATTGCATGAAGAGTCTTTACCAGCTCAGACACAAGGGAAGCCCAAGAATACTGGAGTGGGTAGCCTATCCCTTCTCTAGATCTTCCTGACCCAGGAATCAAACCAAGGTCTCCTGCATTCCAGGCAGATTATTTACCAACTGAGCTATCAGGGAAGCCCTAAAAAACAAAACCACTCAGCAAAACAGAAACAGAGGAGAACTTCCTCAACATGATTTTTAAAAATGTACTAGAAACTTACAACTTATATCACACTTACTGGTACAAAACTAAAATTTTCCCACTAAGAGAAACAAAGGAAGTATATTCTCTCTTACCATTTCTTTCCAATATCATATTAGAAGTTCTAAATAATGCAATAAGACAATTAAAGGTAATTAAAATTACACAGATTGAGAAAGAATAAATATCACTCCTGTGATATTAGTCATGGGAGTTTGTGTGTGTGTGTGTGTGTGTGTGTGTGTGTGTGTGTGTGGTATTTCTTTCAGATCACTACATACAGCAGTAATAATAAGGTTGCAGGATACAAAGTTAATATAAAAACTCAATTACTTTCCTATATACCAGAAATGAACAAGTAAAATTTAGAATTTAAAAGCACAATACCATTTACATTAACAACCCCACCAAAATGAAACAATTAGGTATAAACTAACAACTATATATGCTACTAGAACAACTGGACATCCACATGCCAAAAAAAGAAAAAGAAAATGAAGGAATCTACACACTTTTCAAAAAAAAAAATTAACTCAAAATGCATCATAGACCTAAATGTAAAATACAAAACTTCCAAATCCTAGAAAACAACATAGGAGAAAATCTAGGTGACATTAGTTATAGTGATGACCTTTTGCAATACAAAGCAAAGGCATTATCTATGAAAGAAATAATTGATAAGCTAAACTTCATTATGATTAAAAATCTGCTCTGTGAAAGACTCTATCAAGAAAATGAGAAAACAAGCTACAAACAGACTTCTCTATTTATTTTAACTAGATATAATACTAACTAAGCAACCCCTGAAGGAATTAGACTTAATTTCTTCACAGAATGAATAGCATTTTAGCAAGATAAGCCTATTTATCTGTCTAGATTTGTCTGTTTATTTTTCCTTAATTGTGTTTATTTTATAAGCAGCACTGGTTCCTAAAGTAAATTTGAAAAATGTAGCAAACCACTGAAGGAGTATTGGATTGGCCAATGAAAATCATGTCTCTACCTCTTCCATTGTTTTCTGAATAAGTCAGCCCAACACCACTAGATAGAGATAGGTAGGAGAGAGTCACACTGAGTCGAAGAGAGTTAAGATAGTAGACAGTGCGGTGTACAACTCCTGAAAGGATGAGAAGAATGTTCACAAAGAAAGTAGCCTGGCTCAATAGCATATTAGAAGTTCTGGCTAATTCAATAAGACAATAAAAAGAAATTAAAATTACACAAACTGAGAAAGAATAAATATCACTCTTGTGATATTAGAGTTGGAGCAAGATGAGGTGGGTGTCCTTATGGAGGGTTAGTCTACGTGTGGGGCATCAGAAGCCTAACAGAGCATGTATCAATTTATCTACATGTGTATGTATGTTTAAACATGCATAACTCCCTAGCTCTTTTGCTAAGAAAGTCTAGGAGTAGGGACACCCTAAAAATAAAGGGCATACTTACATCTCAATTCTTGATTTCTAATGTCATTCACTTAAAAAAACATAGCAAAGGAAAATTATAAGATGAGCCTGAAAGATCTTGGGTCAGAAGATAAGTAGTTGCCCAAGATTAATGAAGGCATGCCAATAGGACCCAGAAGTCAGCTTAAATTTTTACTGGCCAAATCTGAGACTATTTGAGCATCAAAATAAATAATGAAATAATAGATTATAACCCATTATACAAAGGAGGAAAACATGACTATACTGGCAGAAACAAACACATTGAAATTTTGATGAGAAGTAGGTATGTGTGTGTTAGTCACTCAATCGTGTCCAACTATTGGTGACCCAGTGGACTGTAGCCTGCCAGGCTTCTCTGTCCCTGAGAAGTAGGTAGGGAGGTGGCAAAGAGTCTGACATGACTGAGCGACTAAGCACACAGCAGGATATTTATATAGTCTGATAGTATCCCCATAAAATATTAGTTACAAGGCAAAACAAAACTCACAGACAAGAAGTATGGCGCATAACACCTTAATCAAGTAATTGCATTTAACATTGCCCCAAATGGAAGATACTGAACCATGTGTTACCTGACAGGGTTACAATAAGAACCCAACACCACCCTGGGATATCCCATCTGAAGATGCACATGCCTTCTGGACACCTCTACCTGGATGTCTTNGCCCCAAATGGAAGATACTGAACCATGTGTTACCTGACAGGGTTACAATAAGAACCCAACACCACCCTGGGATATCCCATCTGAAGATGCACATGCCTTCTGGACACCTCTACCTGGATGTCTTACAACCACGTCAAACTCTTGCCGCCTCCTCGCTTTTCCTCTCCTCACGTATGAACTGTCTTGGCAATGGCATTATCATCACTTAGCTAAATATGCTTTCCCTGTCTCCTTCTAAATCTTAATCTGAAGCACCATCGTCTCCCACCACTGCAAGAATAATCTTTTTGGTGTGACATTAGCATCATGGTGGTTGAGATGCTCTCTTTATTGCTCCCCTTCAGTCTACCACCAGGAAAACATCTGCAACTCAGCAAAGGTGCCTCCATCCAACACACCAGGACATCAGAGGATTTCACACATCTGTACATTAAAGGTGGGTGGGCTGGGCACATAGAGGCGGCAAAGCCAAGAGAACACTAGAAGCCATGCCTGCGATTCTGGATCACCAGACTTGGTGGCTGAGTCCGCGGCCCCACACAAGCTGGCAGCATCAGGAAAAGTGCACGTGACACTGACCTGGGTGCAGACGTGCCCGTGGCCACAGGGAATGGAACAGCATGGCAGCAGGGCCTGAGATCCTATCCCTCCAGCCGCAGAAGTACCTGTAACTCCACCTTTAACACACACACACACACACACANCTTAAATATGATATAAATCTGTCAACCTCTATCCAATATCATTATAAACGCATGCATGCATGCATAAGTCACTTCAGTTGTGTCCAACTTTTTGTGACTCCCATGGACTGTAGCCCACCAGGCTCCTCTGTCCATGGGGATTCTCCAGGGACATGGGTTGTCATGCCCTCCTCCAGAGATCTTCCCAATCCAGGGATTGCATCCACATCTCTTATGTCTCCTGCCTTGGCAGGTGGTTCTTTACCACTAGCCACTTGGGAAGCCCCAACCCTAGCTAAAATACTATCATTTCTCTGGCAATAATTCTCTCATCCATATAATTGTGCCAACACCCACATGCTTCCTGGATTGCTTCCTTCCCATCATTCTCCCAAATTTCAGTGAGTGTGATCTTTCTAAGAAATAAATCTGGGGAAGTCATTTCACTGATTACTCCTCGAGTACCCTAGTACTGCCAGCAAGTTTCTTTTTTATCTGAAGCAAGCTTACTTCACCACTTTTCAAAGTGGACAAGCATTTTCTCCATTCCAAAACTGTTTCATTTTACTGTCATGATGTTTATCATGAATGTGTCATGATGGTTATCACCTCCTGTGTCTTTGTTTATGTCATTCCTTAGGTGCTTCAAATGCACTTTGCATCTCCTCTTTCCCCTGGCTAACCACTGCCCACAAGTGTGGGTCGATGCTTAATTTGCTTTTTTCTTTCCCTTTGATTTNCACCTCCTGTGTCTTTGTTTATGTCATTCCTTAGGTGCTTCAAATGCACTTTGCATCTCCTCTTTCCCCTGGCTAACCACTGCCCACAAGTGTGGGTCGATGCTTAATTTGCTTTTTTCTTTCCCTTTGATTTCCTTTCCAAGACCCAAGTTTATTGTGTGCCCCAATCCTGTGCCCCCAGAGCACCTGAACTTCTCCAATAATAATGTCTGGCTACTACATTTTTATTGCTTGTTTATTTGCCTGATTTCATACCCTCAAGAATGTGCAATCTTTTTCTACATATTTGACCATTCCATCTCCATGATTTTGTATGATCCTAGACCAACTAGGCTCNTTCCTTTCCAAGACCCAAGTTTATTGTGTGCCCCAATCCTGTGCCCCCAGAGCACCTGAACTTCTCCAATAATAATGTCTGCCTACTGCATTTTTACTGCTTGTTTATTTGCCTGATTTCATACCCTCAAGAATGTGCAATCTGTTTCTACATATTTGACCATTCCATCTCCATGATTTTGTATGATCCTAGACCAACTAGGCTCAATAAAACTTATAAAACAATCAATCAATTGGATGAATGAATGAATAAGTGGATGGATGGATGGATAAAATTGACTGGAGGGGAGTTGCATATTTAGAAGGCAGTAACAAAATGTGTTCATGTTCACGTAAGTAGATGATAAAGGCAATTAAGATCTTTCTTGGGCAGAGTAAGTCAAAGCTTGTTTTTGAGGTCCTGCTACTTCTCCTTTCATCTTTTCACTTCCTTAATACAGGGAAATATTTCTATTATCATTCTTCCAGAACCTAGCTCTTTATCTGCAATTCAGCAATCTCCTCCAAGACAAAAAGGTATTCTTTTAATCCATTGTCATTTCCATAGAGGACAACTAAATTCTTAAAGTGCTTCAGTATTTGAGGTAGACATATCTGATGTAGGACTTGCAGGAGACTGACTTGTAGTGAAATATCTATTTTGAGCCTTCCAGTGTTGCTTAAATTATAGCTTCCTCTGCCAGCTATTCATGCAAGAGATGAGAGGAAAGCCATAAAAGGCACTATGAGGAAGCAGAAGGAGGGAGCAAGAGAGAGAAGGGATTGAAAGCCGATTAGCTGCTTTACGGGAAAACCCAGGGAAAATGAGCACTAATGGGAATGTGGATTTTATCCCTCCAGGAATCCTATTTAGCTTGCCAGGAATTAACCTTGACTGTAATTAAGTCCCTTAGAGCAATGACCTTTCAGAGAATGTTCAGAGACCTCTACTGTGTTTAGACACCTTGTGTGGGTGGAACTTCCTGTTTACACAGAGGGCAGCATAAAGCCTACTTGCTCTGAGGAAAGTCTGGGACCAGACCAACTGCAGGGAAAAAGGTGCAACACAGTCTGGTCTCCTCCGGTCCCTTCTCCCTGCAGCATGGGGAAGAACAAACTCCTTTATCCAAGTCTTACTCTTCTTCTGCTGCTCTTGCTGCCGACAGATGCTTCAGTCTCTGGAAAACCGTGAGTTTCACAAAAAACATTAATTCGAAGAGTACTTTCCTTTATTTTAAATGCTTCCCATTCATTTATTCGTCCCTTCTGTGGAACTGTCACCTCCTTATCTTTAAGGTGTCTTTCAATAATGAGATTTTACAAATCTTTACTTATTCTTAAACATTTCTCTCCAACTTTCTGGATCTCTGAATCTCTAAGTTATCTGAGGATATACAAAGACTTTCTAAAGGGCACTGTAAATTGATACTTTTAAAAGAATCAACTTTTATATCCTCACACTCATGCTGATCAGCTTGAGACCATGCTATCTACCCTTTTTTACCTCCCCTTTTTTAATTTCCCATCTTCCACTTTAAAAGAGACAAACCTCCCCTCAATCAGTTGTTGCTGTGGGACATTGTTCTGGAATATAAAAATCTCTAGAGTTCCAAATAAAGGAGCAATTTGAAAAACTGATGTTGATGTTGAGAAAACAAAAGACTCAAATGACAGAAGAGAAAATCATTTTGTAGATAGTGTGGTGATGAATTCTTTGTTTCAACAGAATTGAAGGAGGATCTAAGGGAAATACCAGTTGATAGATGATAAGAAGCAACTCTTGATAATAGGGCACTGTGATTTTTGGCATGTAATGCAGAAGTTACAAGAGCTGATAAAAAATCATATAATTTATTTACTTTTATGTGAACAATTTTTCACAGCACTGCATCTACACAAACCAAAACTAGCAACAGAGTTCATGGGAGACCTTTGTTTAATTCTTGCAGTAAGGAATATCTGTCCACGAATATATAAGAACAGTTCATCATTTTCATCAAAGATGTGCTTCAAAAGTGTTTTGATTTTATATTAATAGGTAAAATATATGAATCATAGCTTGTAATATATTTATTTTGTTTTGATCTGTTGTATACTACTAAGATTTTTGAAAACAATTCAGAAGAAAATGTTTGACACAACTTTATGATCACATTAAATTTAAGAGTTAAAATTCAATTTATATACCCACACATAAACAGTACATGCATACATGTACGTATGCAAACAGTACANTGTTTTGATCTGTTGTATACTACTAAGATTTTTGAAAACAATTCAGAAGAAAATGTTTGACACAACTTTATGATCACATTAAATTATATACCCACACATAAACAGTACATGCATACATGTACATATGCAAACAGTACATATGCATACACATCACACATACATATGCATATATGCATGTGTATACCCATACAAAATAAAGACACTAGAGTGATCCATAAAATATTTTAAAGCATAGAAATGTTAAGACAGACTTCTGTTAGGTAAATGACATGAAAATTCAAGCTCACGAGGGAAAAGGAGAAAGCAGCTAAATTTCTGATCATTACTAAAAGATTTGGGTGTATTTTTAAAATAGATCATATTGGATATCTTATCAATATGATATTTAAGATTCCATGGGACAGTTACAAAAAAGTAATGTGGTGGTGGCTTGCTTTAGTCTCTAAGTCATGTCTGACTCTTGTGACCTCACAGTCTGGAGCCAGTCAGGCTCCTCTGTCCATGGGATTGTCCAGGCAAGAATACTGGAGTGGGTTGCCATTTCCTTCTCCAGAGGATCTTGCCAACCCAGGAATCAAACCCAGGTCTCCTGAATTGAAGGCAGATTCTCTACCAATTGAGTTATATCAAAAAAAAAAAAAAAAAGTAATATGTTTTATTCTAAAGTATCATCAAAAATAATGTATTTTGCTATTACTTAAACTTGTGGGGAAAAAAAAATAGATGTTTTCCTGAGTTTATGTAAGGAGTCCATAGTGTCTAAGAATTATGTTAGGGATATTGTAAGCAAAAATATTTGAAAATTTGAGAGTCAATAAAATTATATATGAGGGTATTGGGAAAGTTTCTTTTCTGCTCATGAGTTACCAGGACTCCAAATTCAATCTTTCGAAGACCATCCTTGAGTAGACCATTTTTGTCCAGCCATGAGTTGAAAGTCAAATATTTAATGTACAAACATTCAGAGTTAGGTAACACATCAAGATGTCATTAGTTGCTTAACACACTGAGACTTTAATCTAATGACTTTCTTTAAGCCTCAGGCTCCGTATCCATAAAGTGGAAAGCAAGAACATGCCATTCCATTTTTACAGGCTTGCTATGTATTCAACGAAAAGTTCTATAAATGGATTGGCTTTTGTAATGTCTCACATGAAAATTGCTTGCTTTCCTCAGTAATCCTAATGTAAAATAGATTGACAGCTTGACTAAATATAATTATCATGTCTCTATTTGAATTCAGATTTGAGTTCCTCAGTGTGAGATATGCCTGCAAATGTTCACTTCATTAAGGCTCACTTCAAGTAAAATGTTCACTGACATGGCACTGACTATGGAAAGGAGAATAATTCTCTTGCATGCCTCTCAGTGGCAGGGATCAATTTCCTGCTTATCAATCTGTCTTCTCTTGGCATAGAACTATGGGTAGTAACAAAAATTATAGCAGAAAGTAGTGCTGCTGATAACAATGCCTCACCTCCTACACTCTCCTTTAACTGGACTCCCCCAACCCCAGGCAATACATGGTGCTGGTCCCCTCGCTGCTCCATACTGGAGCCCCTGAGAAGGGCTGCCTCCTTCTGAGCCGCCTGAATGAGACGGTGACCGTCAGCGCCTCCTTGGAGTCCATCAGAGAGAACAGGAGCCTCTTCACTGACGTGGTGGCAGAGAAGGACTTGTTTGACTGTGTCTCCTTCAATGTGAGTATGACAGTTTGACTTAATACACTTGTTCCTACGGGTCAGGAACACAGGGATCTAGAATTCAGTCAAGATAAGACTTTGCGAGGCTGGCATGGACTTCACGAGGGAATCTAAATGTAACAACTAAGCATAGAAATTAAGAAGCAATGTGTGAATTTCCAACCACAGTAGACTAATATTTATAGAGATATTAAAATGAGCTTAATGACTGGAGAAAATTCCTCTTAATAAAAAAAAAAAAAAAGGTAAGAACTAGACAAAGGGAAAGTGTGACTTCTCCTTAAAATGAAAATGGAAAAAAGACTAATAAAACATACTAGACCAATGTTCAGCATAAGCCCCAGTGATGGGGCCCATACTCTAAGCATGAAACTGTGGAAATCGCTATGAATGTACAGCCTATATCTCGTCAGAGTTGTATAGAATCCTTACAGCATCCAGCCAAGAAAATATTGCAGTTTCCTTTCTCATAGCATTAAGAGATGCTTCTATAATACCATGCTCACTTATCACATAACAGCAGTTTGGTTAAGTTCAGTGTATAAATGAATCAAAGCTGTACTAGCTGGTTTGCAGCAACAGGGATGGACCTGGAGATTATCATACTAAGAGAAGAAAATCAGACCGAGAAAGACAAATATCATATAATATCACTTTCATGTGGAATCTTTAAAAAAAAATCATACAAATAAACTTATTTTCAAAACAGAAACAGACTCACAGACTTACTGGCAGAGGGATAGACTGGGAGTTTGAGATTGACAAGTACACACTGCTATATTTAAAATAGATAACCAATAAGGATCTACTACATAGCATAGGGAAGTCTGCTCAATATCCTATAATAACCTAAGTGGAAAAATAATTTGAAAAAGAATAGATACATGTATATGAATAACTGAATCACTTTGCTGTACACCCGAAACTAACACAAAGTTGTTGATCAACTATACTCCAATATAAATAAAAATTTAAAACAATTGAGCAAAAATATTTTTTAAAAAAACTGTTCTAGCTGATCTATAAGGAGATGTGAATCTCATGTATGACCTCACTCACTGTTATGGTTTCCTCCACCTCTTGTTCTGTCTTCCCATTCACAAATGACAGAGGTCATTCTGTCCGTGAATTTCTGTCCACGCCAACTTTCTCCGATGAGAATGGGCCAGTGAAATTAAAAGGGGCAAGACCCCTAGGGAGAAGTAGGAGAAGGACTTGGAGAAGACATTTGGGAAATGAGTGGGTTTTTAGGGTCTTTCCTCTATTTCAGCTCCCAAGATCTCCAACCAGTCAAGAGGTAATGTTCCTCACCATCCAAGTGAAAGGACCAACCCAAGAATTCAAGAAGCGGACCACAGTGTTGGTTAAAAACGAAGAGAGCCTGGTCTTTGTCCAGACAGATAAACCCATCTATAAACCAGAGCAGACAGGTACAGAGGCTTATAGTCAGGACAACTTCCCAACAGAAAACTCTTCCTCTCTTGCATGTTTCCCAGTCAAAGGAATCCTGGTTCCTTAATAACTTGTGTTACTAACCTATGGACCTGGCCAAAGGTTTCTGGGACTCACGGAAAATATTTCTGTTTCAGTGAAATTTCGTATTGTCTTGTTGGATGAAAGCTTTCACCCCCTGAATGAATTGGTAAGTCTCTTAATATCTATCTAGAATTATTATTATCTGTATAAACAGGCTGGGAGTCTGTTTTTGGTGTTGGAGGAGGGCCAGAGAAAGGAAGAATCTACTGCTGATAACAATATTTTCTGGCATGGCCACTGTGCAAAATCCTCATTTAAAACAGTACCCTGGGTCAAGAGAGTTGCTGATTCTTTCTTGTTACTGGTACTTGATTGTCACACANGACTTGGAGAAGACATTTGGGAAATGAGTGGGTTTTTAGGGTCTTTCCTCTATTTCAGCTCCCAAGATCTCCAACCAGTCAAGAGGTAATGTTCCTCACCATCCAAGTGAAAGGACCAACCCAAGAATTCAAGAAGCGGACCACAGTGTTGGTTAAAAACGAAGAGAGCCTGGTCTTTGTCCAGACAGATAAACCCATCTATAAACCAGAGCAGACAGGTACAGAGGCTTATAGTCAGGACAACTTCCCAACAGAAAACTCTTCCTCTCTTGCATGTTTCCCAGTCAAAGGAATCCTGGTTCCTTAATAACTTGTGTTACTAACCTATGGACCTGCCAAAGGTTTCTGGGACTCACGGAAAATATTTCTGTTTCAGTGAAATTTCGTATTGTCTTGTTGGATGAAAGCTTTCACCCCCTGAATGAATTGGTAAGTCTCTTAATATCTATCTAGAATTATTATTATCTGTATAAACAGGCTGGGAGTCTGTTTTTGGTGTTGGAGGAGGGCCAGAGAAAGGAAGAATCTACTGCTGATAACAATATTTTCTGGCATGGCCACTGTGCAAAATCCTCATTTAAAACAGTACCCTGGGTCAAGAGAGTTGCTGATTCTTTCTTGTTACTGGTACTTGATTGTCACACAATTAAACTTACTCTTTGAAAACTTATCAGTTAGGCAAACTAGAAAGATACACTAAATAAATAAACTGTCAAAAAACTTACGTTTAAATAACTTTTCAAAGATCCAAAATTTTTCTAAACACACCTACCAAAACCTCTCCTATAAAGGAAGGAGAGTATAATCAATGTTTGTTCCTCAAGACTAACACTCAATTTTAATGTAGACAAGAAACCAAAGTCTTAATTTTTCTCCCCCAAATCTAGTCCTCGACCACATTTTTTTTTAAATCTTGGAAAGAGACTTTTCAATTAAAAGCCACAGACTCTGTTTACTATAGTCCCTCCCCCTCCCAACTTCCTTTTCCCCTCTTAAAAACAGGCTCTTTCCCAGGCCATGGGGGGTTGCAATTCCCTGCTGATCCTAATTAAATCCATCTCTGCTCTGGAATGGGGTGGGAATGGGGGAGGGGGTTGTCAGAAGGAGCAGGGAGGACTGGCGGGGATGGAGCAATTTTTTCCTTCCAGCTCCTAAAGCAAAAGATTAAGGCATAATCCTTCATTTCTTTCTCTTACAGCCACATCCTATTTTATCAGAAAGCCATGTTAGCTTAAAATATATCCAGACTGTGCTTTACCACCTGAATTGCTACAACTTTGTTGTAACCAATATCACCTCTAAATAACACTATTGCAGTAGCCTTGAAGTGGGTCTCCTGGTTTCTACTTAAACTTTTCTATCTAAAATTAAAACACTTCATCCATCACTCTGTCACCTGAACTATGCTTTATTTTCATTTCTTGACACTACTTCAAACATATGTCAAATATGTGTATCTCATACACCAAACATATATATCAAATGTGTATCTATACATATCAAAACATATATTTCATATATGTCTGTTTTTCATATATCCATCCCTATTAGAATACAAGCTCCATGAGAAGCAGATCTATTGCTCTTTTGTGGATTGCTATATTTATAGCACCTAGGATGATACACAGCACTTGGTAGGCACTTAATGTGCATGCTAAGTCACTTCAGTAGTGTCCGACTCTTTGAGACCCCATGAACTATAGCCCACCAGGCTCCTCTGTCCATGCCATTCTCCAGGCAAGAATACTGGAGTGGGTTGCCATGCCCTCCTCCAGGGCTCAAACCCATGTCTCTTACATCTCCTGCATTGGTAGGTGGGTTCTTTACACTAGGATTATAGATGGCACCTGGTAGGCACTTAACAAATATCTGTTTTTAAAATGAATATGCATTAATAGTAGAGGATTTATTCCCACTCCTTATTCTTAGAACTACTTAAGAATTCTGTGGTCCACCTTAATATTTGGATCTGAACATGGTAACTCATTGTTCCATTGGTGTTTATTTCTCAATCTGTAAAATAGCATAGCAAAGGAATGCTGTTCACTGGGATGCTGTAAGTATTTAAGTAATATTAGTAAACACCATTCCTAATGAATGGCACACATGCATTTGTTGCTGAGAGTCCAATAAGTACTTAACATTACTCATTAATTCCTTGTAATGGATTAAACTTCTATAAAACTTAATCTAGAATTTTTCTGTGTTTTACTACAGATAAAACTATTCTGCATGAAACTACTTTGCTTATAAATCAGAATTGGTGCTATGAGAACAGTTCTAAACTGCTTACTATCCTTTTGTCTTTCAGGTTCCACTTGTATATATTGAGGTAAGCAACGTGAAACGTTCCATAATTATAATAAACTTAGGGGAAATGTTCTTATTTAAGAGATTCTTACAATATTTCAGAAATTTATCATTAAGGGAGAAGCCTTCAAACTCATGTAACACTGGTTTGTTCCAAGTCATCTCCTCCCACCCCTCTTTGTGGATAACATCAGAACCCCTCTTTGTGGATAACATCGGAGTCCCCATTGATTTCCTGTACTGTCTAACACTCTAGGCTCTTTTGTAAATTACCATTATTGTGTCTGTAGGACCCCAAAGGAAATCGCGTCGCACAGTGGCAGAACCTCGAGGTAGAGAATGGCCTCCAGCAGCTGACCTTCCCCCTCTCGTCAGAGCCCTTTCAAGGCTCCTATAAGGTGGTGGTACAGAAAGAATCAGGTGGGACTGCAGAACACCACTTCACCGTGGAGGAATTCGGTATGCCAATAAGAAAAATCACCAAGCAGTTCTTTTTTTCATATTTGAACTTCTAAGACTTAGAATTCAAGTTTCTTTGGAATCTTCCTATTTCNCAGAAAGAATCAGGTGGGACTGCAGAACACCACTTCACCGTGGAGGAATTCGGTATGCCAATAAGAAAAATCACCAAGCAGTTCTTTTTTTCATATTTGAACTTCTAAGACTTAGAATTCAAGTTTCTTTGGAATATTCCTATTTCCCATGGGTGAGATTAGACTTGGAGTGGAGCAAATTATATCTAAATCCAACAAGGACCATCAGTGATTTGTGACTAGGATGTCATATAGCCTTTTTTGTAACAATTTTAACCTTTAAAAATGTAAAACATTTGTAGTCTACTGGGGTCTCCCATAATTCACCAGGATTACAGTGATCCATCACAGTCCTTCAACCAAGATCTCCAATTGAGAGGAAGTTGAATATACTGGATAAGAGGGCTCCTTTTCAGGGCCCTAAAATAATATTAGGGAATTATTATTGAGAATCTGGAAATGCCAATTCCCCAAAAGCTGAAAACCAATCATCAACTTCCTTTTCTCCAATCAACAGTGCTTCCTAAGTTTGAAGTACAAGTAAGAATGCCAAAGACAATCACCATCTTGGAAGAAGAGGTGAAAGTGTCCGTGTGCGGCCTGTGAGTTTATACCTTCCTAAAATCTTCTTTTGGGGTGGGTGTACTGTTTAAAAGAGACTCACTCTTTGGGATATCTTGCTAGCTTGTCTATGAGCAGTGCTGCACAAACACCTTAAATACACAGGAACATTCCCATCTCTAGAACTTTCCAGTTGCTTTTCTATTTTCCTTCTTAATTTCTTTCCTGTCCTTACCAGAATTATCGTAACTATCACAGGATAGGCAACTGTTTTTAGAGAAGCTATGCTAGTAGGGTTGATTCTGAAAGTAATAAAGCTACTCGTGCACACATAGGCACACAAATAAGAGAGTGTTGAAGGGTAGTGACTTTCACTCTACCAGGTTGTAAAGGAAAGTCAGTCACCAACAGATCATTTACCTGACCTTGCAGACATAGTGGAAAAATAACTTAGATTCGGAATTTGTAGAGATAAGCGTGTTACAGAAATCTCGTCTAACTCATCCATCTACCTAAGGCAGGTCACATACTTCTTGTCACTGATGAGACTGGACATGATCTCTCTCGGTCAGGCTTTTCCAACCTTAAGAAGTAATGTTACTAGGATCTTATGCTCCCATCTCCAGTAGCCCAGCAATAGCAGTAACAGAAACAACAAGCAGTGAAGAAGCAAGTCCTACCTAAAGACCACATTTGCTGTTCAGCTGGGTGCCTGCCCAGCACTCTCTCAGAAGAAAACCACCAAGCTCCTGATCCACAGAGCTAATGAACCAATACTCTTACATTTACAGGGATAGAGGATTTTTTTTTTTTTTTTTTTTTTTTTTGTTGTTGTTGTTGGCTGCACTAGGCCTTCGTTGCAGGTTTCTGTAGCTGTGGCATACCAGTTTAGCTGCCCTGAGGCATATGGGATTTTAGTTCCCTGACCAGGGACCAAACCGTCCCCTGCATTAGAAGGCAGAGTCTATTTTTTTGATTTACTTATATTTAACTGGAGAATAATTGCTACACAATATTGTGTTGGTTTNTCACCCCCTGAATGAATTGGTAAGTCTCTTAATATCTATCTAGAATTATTATTATCTGTATAAACAGGCTGGGAGTCTGTTTTTGGTGTTGGAGGAGGGCCAGAGAAAGGAAGAATCTACTGCTGATAACAATATTTTCTGGCATGGCCACTGTGCAAAATCCTCATTTAAAACAGTACCCTGGGTCAAGAGAGTTGCTGATTCTTTCTTGTTACTGGTACTTGATTGTCACACAATTAAACTTACTCTTTGAAAACTTATCAGTTAGGCAAACTAGAAAGATACACTAAATAAATAAACTGTCAAAAAACTTACGTTTAAATAACTTTTCAAAGATCCAAAATTTTTCTAAACACACCTACCAAAACCTCTCCTATAAAGGAAGGAGAGTATAATCAATGTTTGTTCCTCAAGACTAACACTCAATTTTAATGTAGACAAGAAACCAAAGTCTTAATTTTTCTCCCCCAAATCTAGTCCTCGACCACATTTTTTTTTAAATCTTGGAAAGAGACTTTTCAATTAAAAGCCACAGACTCTGTTTACTATAGTCCCTCCCCCTCCCAACTTCCTTTTCCCCTCTTAAAAACAGGCTCTTTCCCAGGCCATGGGGGGTTGCAATTCCCTGCTGATCCTAATTAAATCCATCTCTGCTCTGGAATGGGGTGGGAATGGGGGAGGGGGTTGTCAGAAGGAGCAGGGAGGACTGGCGGGGATGGAGCAATTTTTTCCTTCCAGCTCCTAAAGCAAAAGATTAAGGCATAATCCTTCATTTCTTTCTCTTACAGCCACATCCTATTTTATCAGAAAGCCATGTTAGCTTAAAATATATCCAGACTGTGCTTTACCACCTGAATTGCTACAACTTTGTTGTAACCAATATCACCTCTAAATAACACTATTGCAGTAGCCTTGAAGTGGGTCTCCTGGTTTCTACTTAAACTTTTCTATCTAAAATTAAAACACTTCATCCATCACTCTGTCACCTGAACTATGCTTTATTTTCATTTCTTGACACTACTTCAAACATATGTCAAATATGTGTATCTCATACACCAAACATATATATCAAATGTGTATCTATACATATCAAAACATATATTTCATATATGTCTGTTTTTCATATATCCATCCCTATTAGAATACAAGCTCCATGAGAAGCAGATCTATTGCTCTTTTGTGGATTGCTATATTTATAGCACCTAGGATGATACACAGCACTTGGTAGGCACTTAATGTGCATGCTAAGTCACTTCAGTAGTGTCCGACTCTTTGAGACCCCATGAACTATAGCCCACCAGGCTCCTCTGTCCATGCCATTCTCCAGGCAAGAATACTGGAGTGGGTTGCCATGCCCTCCTCCAGGGCTCAAACCCATGTCTCTTACATCTCCTGCATTGGTAGGTGGGTTCTTTACACTAGGATTATAGATGGCACCTGGTAGGCACTTAACAAATATCTGTTTTTAAAATGAATATGCATTAATAGTAGAGGATTTATTCCCACTCCTTATTCTTAGAACTACTTAAGAATTCTGTGGTCCACCTTAATATTTGGATCTGAACATGGTAACTCATTGTTCCATTGGTGTTTATTTCTCAATCTGTAAAATAGCATAGCAAAGGAATGCTGTTCACTGGGATGCTGTAAGTATTTAAGTAATATTAGTAAACACCATTCCTAATGAATGGCACACATGCATTTGTTGCTGAGAGTCCAATAAGTACTTAACATTACTCATTAATTCCTTGTAATGGATTAAACTTCTATAAAACTTAATCTAGAATTTTTCTGTGTTTTACTACAGATAAAACTATTCTGCATGAAACTACTTTGCTTATAAATCAGAATTGGGGCTATGAGAACAGTTCTAAACTGCTTACTATCCTTTTGTCTTTCAGGTTCCACTTGTATATATTGAGGTAAGCAACGTGAAACGTTCCATAATTATAATAAACTTAGGGGAAATGTTCTTATTTAAGAGATTCTTACAATATTTCAGAAATTTATCATTAAGGGAGAAGCCTTCAAACTCATGTAGCACTGGTTTGTTCCAAGTCATCTCCTCCCACCCCTCTTTGTGGATAACATCAGAACCCCTCTTTGTGGATAACATCGGAGTCCCCATTGATTTCCTGTACTGTCTAACACTCTAGGCTCTTTTGTAAATTACCATTATTGTGTCTGTAGGACCCCAAAGGAAATCGCGTCGCACAGTGGCAGAACCTCGAGGTAGAGAATGGCCTCCAGCAGCTGACCTTCCCCCTCTCGTCAGAGCCCTTTCAAGGCTCCTATAAGGTGGTGGTACAGAAAGAATCAGGTGGGACTGCAGAACACCACTTCACCGTGGAGGAATTCGGTATGCCAATAAGAAAAATCACCAAGCAGTTCTTTTTTTCATATTTGAACTTCTAAGACTTAGAATTCAAGTTTCTTTGGAATATTCCTATTTCCCATGGGTGAGATTAGACTTGGAGTGGAGCAAATTATATCTAAATCCAACAAGGACCATCAGTGATTTGTGACTAGGATTTCATATAGCCTTTTTTGTAACAATTTTAACCTTTAAAAATGTAAAACATTTGTAGTCTACTGGGGTCTCCCATAATTCACCAGGATTACAGTGATCCATCACAGTCCTTCAACCAAGATCTCCAATTGAGAGGAAGTTGAATATACTGGATAAGAGGGCTCCTTTTCAGGGCCCTAAAATAATATTAGGGAATTATTATTGAGAATCTGGAAATGCCAATTCCCCAAAAGCTGAAAACCAATCATCAACTTCCTTTTCTCCAATCAACAGTGCTTCCTAAGTTTGAAGTACAAGTAAGAATGCCAAAGACAATCACCATCTTGGAAGAAGAGGTGAAAGTGTCCGTGTGCGGCCTGTGAGTTTATACCTTCCTAAAATCTTCTTTTGGGGTGGGTGTACTGTTTAAAAGAGACTCACTCTTTGGGATATCTTGCTAGCTTGTCTATGAGCAGTGCTGCACAAACACCTTAAATACACAGGAACATTCCCATCTCTAGAACTTTCCAGTTGCTTTTCTATTTTCCTTCTTAATTTCTTTCCTGTCCTTACCAGAATTATCGTAACTATCACAGGATAGGCAACTGTTTTTAGAGAAGCTATGCTAGTAGGGTTGATTCTGAAAGTAATAAAGCTACTCGTGCACACATAGGCACACAAATAAGAGAGTGTTGAAGGGTAGTGACTTTCACTCTACCAGGTTGTAAAGGAAAGTCAGTCACCAACAGATCATTTACCTGACCTTGCAGACATAGTGGAAAAATAACTTAGATTCGGAATTTGTAGAGATAAGCGTGTTACAGAAATCTCATCTAACTCATCCATCTACCTAAGGCAGGTCACATGCTTCTTGGCACTGCCATTGTCACTGATGAGACTGGACATGATCTCTCGGTCAGGCTTTTCCAACCTTAAGAATTAATGTTACTAGGATCTTATGCTCCCATCTCCAGTAGCCCAGCAATAGCAGTAACAGAAACAACAAGCAGTGAAGAAGCAAGTCCTACCTAAAGACCACATTTGCTGTTCAGCTGGGTGCCTGCCCAGCACTCTCTCAGAAGAAAACCACCAAGCTCCTGATCCACAGAGCTAATGAACCAATACTCTTACATTTACAGGGATAGAGGATTTTTTTTTTTTTTTTTTTTTTTTTTTGTTGTTGTTGTTGGCTGCACTAGGCCTTCGTTGCAGGTTTCTGTAGCTGTGGCATACCAGTTTAGCTGCCCTGAGGCATATGGGATTTTAGTTCCCTGACCAGGGACCAAACCGTCCCCTGCATTAGAAGGCAGAGTCTATTTTTTTGATTTACTTATATTTAACTGGAGAATAATTGCTACACAATATTGTGTTGGTTTTTGCCATACATCAGCATGAATCAGCCATCGGTTTACATGTGCCTCCCTCTTAAATCTCGCTTCCACCTCCCACCCCATTCCACCCCTCTAGGTTGTCAGAGTACTGGTTTGAGCTCTCTAAGTCATACAGCAAATTCCCACTGGCTATCTATTTTATATATGGTAATGTAATCGTTTCCATGCCACTCTCTCGATTTGTCCCACACTCTCCTTCCCCAACTAGGTCCACAAATCTGTTCTCTATGCGTGCATCTCCTTTGTTGCCCTGCAAATAGGTACCTTTCTAGATTTCATATATATGAATTAATATGTGGTATTTATTTTTCTTTTCCTGACTTACTTCACTCTGTATAATAGGAAAAGGATATATATATAAAATTCAAATGTGTTCCTTTTTATGGTTGAATAATATTCAATTGTATATATGCACCACAGATTTTTTATCCATTCATCCGTCAATGGACATCTAGGTTGCTTCCGTGTCCTGGCTATTGTAAATAGTGCGGCAGTGAACACTGGGTATACGTGTCTTTTTCAATAATGGTTTCCTCAGGTTATATGCCTTGTAGTGGGATTGTTGGGTCACATGATAGTTTTATTCCTAGTTTTTTGAGGAATCTCCATAATATTCTCCATATTGGCTGTATCAATTTGCATTTCCACCAACAGTGGAAGAGGGTTCCCTTTTCCCCACACCCTCTCCAGCTTTTATTGTTTGTAGCTTTTTTTATGATGGTCATTCTGACGAAAGTGAGGTGATACCTCACTGTAGTTCTGATTTGCATGTCTCTGATAATGAGCAATGTTGAGCATATTTTCATGCATTTGTTAGCCATCTGTATGTCTAGAAGGTAGATTCTTAACCACTATACCATCTGGGAAGTCCTGAGGATATTTAAATTGGGAAACACTCTCAAAACCACAGCAGTTACCAATGGCATATTTATGCCACAATCCCATTTTTGTAAAAAGTTCAGTTCAGTTCAGTACAGTTGCTCGCTCAGTCATGTCTGACTCTTTGCAACCCCATGGACTGCACCATGCCAGGCCTCCCTGTCCATCACCAACTCCTGGAGTTTACTCAAACTCATGTCCATTGAGTCAGTGATGCCATCCAACCATTTCATCCTCTGTTGTCCCCTTCTCTTCCTGCCTTCAATCTTTCCCAGCATCAGGGTCTTTTCAAATGAGTCAACACTTCACATCAGATGGCCAAAGCATTGGAGTTTCAGCTGCAACCTCAGTCCTTCCAATGAATATTCAGAACTGATTTCCTTTAGGATGGACTGGTTGGATCTCCTTGCAGTCCAAGAGACTCTCAAGAGTTTTCTCCAACACCACAGTTTAAACACCACAGTTTTTGTAACAAGTGAACAAGTAAAAATTTGACATAAACAGAGAAAGCTGCCCATAGGAAGAGGATGGAGGAAGGAAAGACACCATCATATTAATGGTTTATACTCCTATGTAGAATTGAAAGCACTCGTTTCTTGTCTTTGTTTTGTTGGTATGGTTGTTTTCTCTTAAGATCTGGTGTAGCTTTGACAATAAGAAAAATATTTTTTAAAAGATGAAACTGAAAATTAGATATCAAAGGGAAAAAGACGTGGTAAAAGAAGACAGTAGTAAATTTCGGCATGCTACACTGTAAATTTTTAAAACAGAAGGTTTTAACAGACTTGTGGACCCAGTGGGGGAAGAAGAGAGTGGGACAAATGGAGAGAGCAGCATGGAAACAATTACATTACCATATATAAAATAGATGGTCAGTGGGAATTTGCTGGATGTATGTTAGGGAGTTCAAACCAGTTAGTTTACTTGCCCTCAACATTACATGGGCCCTGCAGAAGTTAGAAGGAAATACAGAGAGTAAAAATATGCTACAGCTAGAGAGGAAATAAACAGGTCAAAAATGAGGGTGTTCAATGTCTGATTTGATCCTTGCGGCAATGCTTTTATGACAGATACACTTATGGGAAGCCTGTCCCAGGACGCGTGACTATGAACATGTGCAGAAAGTACAGGAACCCTTCTAATTGTCATGGTGAAGAATCCAATGCTGTCTGTGAGAAGTTCAGTGGGCAGGTACGTGGGAAGCCACTCCTAGGGACTAACAGCCTAGGCACCATTGACAAGCAGTGAGTTATAACATGGTGATAATTCAAGCAAGAGCAGACCAATCTATAAAAGAATTCTATGCAAGCTATAGTAGTTTTTACTGATAAAAATCAGTGACTTAGCCTAATAGGAATTATTTCTTGTCAATTTTAGGCATTCTTTGTACACCAAGGACCCAGAACCTGGTATCTAAAACCCCTTTGAGTATCTACAGGAAGGAAGGAGACAAAATATACCCATCTTAACCACCTTGGCTGGGAAGGGCTTCAGTTCTTCCCTCTTTCTATGAGCAAGAGCTTGTCACATAGCCCCACCTAGATGTCAGGGAGGGAGGAAACACAGTCCCCACATGGGCAGCTACCTCCCAGCCACAGCTGTAAACTAAGGGAAGCCAGATTTCAGTGAAGAGTCAGCTGCCTCCTACAGTAAGATTGTTGTTATTGTTTAGCTTCTCAGTCGAGTCTGACTCTCGCAACCCCATAGACTGTAGCCCACCAGGCTCCTCTGTCCATGAGATTTCCCTGGCAAGGATCCTGAACTGCGTTGCCATCTCCTTCTCCAGGGAATCTTCCTGACCCAGGGATCAAACTCCAATTTTAATGGTTTAAATTTCTATACCTCATTCACTCTAGAGATTATCAGAAACTAAGGAATACACCTGTCAGTTTTAAGGCAGAGACTGTTGTGAGATACAATCATAATTAATTCCTAGAGAATATTTATTGTGTTCCTATCATGCAAAATTCCTAAGTCTTGTTGCCTCAAAAAACAAAAAAATCCCTCCAGACTGCCTGACCACTCATTTCTCCAGTCTTAACGTTTGTGTGTTTTATTTCATCCCCTCCTAGCTGAACAGTGAGGGCTGCTTCTCTCAGCAAGTAAACACCAAAATCTTCCAGATGAAGAGACAAGAGTTTGAAATGAAAATCGAAGTGGAAGCCAAGATCCAAGAAGAAGGAACAGGTGTGTATACCTCCTGGATATGGCAAAAGAACAACGGACACTGATTTAGCTCCTTTGCCAAATTATGAAAGGGAGGTGGTGTAAGTTCAGGGAGAAAATCCTTCCAGATGAGAACTTATTTTTTCCTTCTTTTTCAGAGGTGGAATTAACTGGAAAGGGGGCCACTGAAATAACAGCAACCATCACCAAACTCTCATTTGTCACAGTGGACTCAAACCTTAGACGAGGAATTCCTTTCACTGGGCAGGTGAATTATTTTTCAATTCACATGTCAAACCAGTCTCCCTTAATACACACAACATATTCTGCTAAAACCACATTTGGCTGGTATTATCCAATGATTAATATAATCAAAAACATGTGTACTCAGTCGCTTCAGTTGTGTCCAGTTCTTTGCGACCCTATGGACTGTAGCCCGCCAGGCTCCTCTCTCCATGGGGATGCTCCAGGCAAGAATACTGGAGTGGGTTGCCATGCCCTCCTCCACGGGATCTTCTCAATCCAGGGATTGAACCTGCATCTCTTATGTCTCCTGCATTCGCAGGTGGGTTCTTTACCACTAGCACCACCTGGGAAGCCCCCAATCAAGGGTATAAAACTGCATAAAATAGATTTGTTCCTTGGTAAACTTGTATATCAAATCTATTAAAACCACGCTAAAATTAGAAGGTTTTTTAAACAGCCCTGTGTGTTATCATTCAAACTCTTTCCCATGGCTTACCATGCAGTCTCAGATTTTTATATTTTTCCATAAGCATCTCAAAATTCATGCTGGCCAATTACATTATCTTTCTTACATTAATTTTGTATGGAAATGATGGGTAGGTGGCTTTTATTTTTATTTTGAAATGTAAGAGTTTCTACTGTTTTCTGATGGCTCAAGAGGTAAAGAATCCACCTGTAATGCAGGAGGAGATCAGGGTTAGATTTCTGAGGCAGGAAGATTCCCTAGAGGAGGAAGTGACAACCCACTCCAGTACTCTTGCCTAGAGAGTCCCATGGACAGAGGAGCCTGCCAGGCTACAGTCCATGGAGTGGCAAAGAGTTGGACATGACTGAGCACATGGCAATCACTGTACCTGTTGTTTCGTTCATGGATTTTGTATTTATATTACTCTTTCCTTAATAGCAAGTGTATTTTAAAAACAGTACATAGGGGGTAAAATACTGCTATTTAAGGTTTACCCTTCCAGGTGGTGCCACTGTTAAAGAATCTGCCTGCCAGTGCAGGAGATGCAAGAGACCCAGATTCAGTCCCTGGGTTGGGAAGATCCCCTGGAGTTATGAAATATTATAAAAATATTTGCTTAGGTGGCTCAGAAGATAAAGCATCTGCCTGCAATGCAAGAGAACCAGGTTCAGTCTCTGGATTGGGAATATACCCTGGAGAAGAGAATGACAACCAACTCCAGTATTCTTGCCTAGAGAACTCTATGAACAGAGGAGCCTGGCAGGCTACAATCCATGGGGTCGCAGAGTCAGACACGACTGAGCGACTAATACTTTCACTTTCACCAGATTTTAAAGATACAGATTTTTTCTCTCAAATCTACACACAAAAAATATCTTCTCCTCTTATTTTTCTGTTATATGCAAAAGTGCTAATGGAGTTTTCAGACTCCAGAAGTCTAAGATGACAGTCATATGTACCTCCAAGTATAATCACCATGCATCTCATCTTCAATAGAAACATTGTGTCAGGTGTGGAGAGGGTAAAAGACAGAAAGATCAGGCTATAGAGGAGTGGTGGAATAAATTTTAGAATGTTTTGATTATGTTATGAAAGCACACATGTTCAGAAACTTTGGTCACTTCCTAAAATGAAAGTTCACTTTTTCAGATTTCTCAGAGATGTATTGTACTTTTTGAGATTTTATTCCTGCTAAATAACTATCCCATTAGCCCCATCTGTAATCAAAAGAGAAAGAATTTTGGTGTTCTGATCTTCAGACATGTAACTGACATTTCATTGGCAAACTCAGAGTTTGTTGAAATTGAAAGTGTTAGTTTGTCAGTTGTGTATGACTCTTTGTGACCCCATGGACTATAGTGCACCAGGCTCCTTTGTCCATGGAATTCTCCAGGCAAGAATACTGGAGTGGGTTGCCATTTCTTTCTCCAGGGAATCTTCCTGACCCAGGAATCGAACCCATGTCTTCTTCACTAGCAGGCGGGCTGTTTACCACTGAACCACCAGGGAAGCCTAGCTACCGGGGAGATCCATTACTCATGCATTTATTTAGCAGCTGTCTCTTTTCCTGGACTGGGTACTCGAAGACAGAAGCAACTTTGTTTCGTTCACTGCTGTAGCCTCAATGCCTACAATCACATTCAACATATTGGGCACAATAAATACCTGTGCTAAAATGAATATTTGCTGCATGTTGGATATTAGCCACATAACTGACCTACAGCTTTTAATCTTCAGGTGCTCCTAGTGGATGGGAAAGGTGTCCCCATGCCAAATAAAGTCATCTTCATCACAGCAAATGAAGCCAACCACTACTCTAACGCCACCACTGATGAGCACGGCCGGGCACAGTTCTCCATCACCACCACCAACATCAAGGGCACCTCCCTCAGTGTCAGGGTAAGTTTGTAAGGAAGTTACCAATGACATGAAGAAGTCTAAGGAAAAAAGGTTGCAACCAAAAAGTGATGGCATTTCCAAGGTGTCTTTAGTGGTAAAGAAGACAGGGAAAAAATGAGAAATTAGAAACTAATTTAAGGTCAGTTTTGAAACAGTTTATTAGAAAGGAGGCAGCACAGAGTTGTGGTTAAAGTGGGGCGGGCGGGGGTGGGCGGTCTACACAGGCAGCCTGGGAGAGGCAGCATCAATTTCTTCACTCAAAGAACTGATGCTTTCAAATTGTGGTGCTATAGAAGACTCTTGAGAGTCCCTTGGACAGCAAAGAAATCAAACCAGTCCATCCTAAAGGAAATCAACCTTGAATATTCACTGGAAGGACTGATGCTGAAGCTGAAGCTCCAATACTTTGGCCACCTGATATGAAGAGCCGACTCATTGGAAAAGACACTGATGCTGGGAAAGACTGCAGGCAGCAGGAGAAGGGGGCAATAGAGGATGAGATGGTTGGATGGCATCACTGACTTGATAGACATGAGTTTGAGCAAGCTCTGGGAGATGGTGAAGGACAGGGAGGCCTGGTGTGCTGCAGTCCAGGGGGTCGCAACAAGTCAGACGTGACTGGGTGACTGAACATAAACAAACATAAGCTCAACTCTTGAACAAATGCTAGTTACAGAAAGTGTTCGCAGACCTCTAAGTTTGCAATATTGCATTTATTCATAATATCCATTTGAAACCCATCCTAAATGAGGCATCTCCTCTCTGAAATGCAATTCTTCATTTTCTGAGGATCAGTTAGTCTCCCCAGTGAGGCTTCATAGCTCCAGTGTCTCTGTATGAAAACATAAAGTGGCCACAGAAACACAAGGGAGCTAATCAGAGTCGAGGATGTCTCTTCATATGCTCTTCAGAAGCGTAAATATCAACCCAGGAAGCCTCTGCCAAGTAAAGGGTCGGCAATACAGATAAACAAAATAAGGGACACTTCTCTCTCACTTTTTAGTGCGGAGCAAAAGATTTCTAGGTACACTAGTTAAGGCAGGATACTAAACTAAACCAATTCTGTGAGCACGCTGCCATTCTCTCTGATATATAATCTATAAGCTAATACTGGTTTTCTAATTCATCAGGTCAAATACAAGGATCCCAGCCCCTGTTACGGCTACCAGTGGCTGTCAGAGCAACATGAAGACGCTTATCACACTGCTAATCTTGTGTTCTCCCGAAGCAACAGCTTTGTCTACNTGATGCTTTCAAATTGTGGTGCTATAGAAGACTCTTGAGAGTCCCTTGGACAGCAAAGAAATCAAACCAGTCCATCCTAAAGGAAATCAACCTTGAATATTCACTGGAAGGACTGATGCTGAAGCTGAAGCTCCAATACTTTGGCCACCTGATATGAAGAGCCGACTCATTGGAAAAGACACTGATGCTGGGAAAGACTGCAGGCAGCAGGAGAAGGGGGCAATAGAGGATGAGATGGTTGGATGGCATCACTGACTTGATAGACATGAGTTTGAGCAAGCTCTGGGAGATGGTGAAGGACAGGGAGGCCTGGTGTGCTGCAGTCCAGGGGGTCGCAACAAGTCAGACGTGACTGGGTGACTGAACATAAACAAACATAAGCTCAACTCTTGAACAAATGCTAGTTACAGAAAGTGTTCGCAGACCTCTAAGTTTGCAATATTGCATTTATTCATAATATCCATTTGAAACCCATCCTAAATGAGGCATCTCCTCTCTGAAATGCAATTCTTCATTTTCTGAGGATCAGTTAGTCTCCCCAGTGAGGCTTCATAGCTCCAGTGTCTCTGTATGAAAACATAAAGTGGCCACAGAAACACAAGGGAGCTAATCAGAGTCGAGGATGTCTCTTCATATGCTCTTCAGAAGCGTAAATATCAACCCAGGAAGCCTCTGCCAAGTAAAGGGTCGGCAATACAGATAAACAAAATAAGGGACACTTCTCTCTCACTTTTTAGTGCGGAGCAAAAGATTTCTAGGTACACTAGTTAAGGCAGGATACTAAACTAAACCAATTCTGTGAGCACGCTGCCATTCTCTCTGATATATAATCTATAAGCTAATACTGGTTTTCTAATTCATCAGGTCAAATACAAGGATCCCAGCCCCTGTTACGGCTACCAGTGGCTGTCAGAGCAACATGAAGACGCTTATCACACTGCTAATCTTGTGTTCTCCCGAAGCAACAGCTTTGTCTACCTTGAGCCCTTGCCTCGTGAACTGCCCTGTGGCCAAACTCAGACAGTCCAGGCACATTATGTGCTGAAGGGACAGGTCCTAAAGGATTTAAAGGAGCTCGTGTTCTATTACCTGGTGAGAAGGAGGGCCACCTTCACTGTCTGTAGATAAAAGCACTGTGTGGACAAGCATTTATGAAGCTCTCTACATTCCTTCCCTGAAGGCTCAGATGGTAATCTGTCTGCAGTGTGGGAGGCCCAGGTTTGATCCCTAGGTCAGGAAGATCCCCTGGAGGAGGATATGGCAACCCACTCCAGTATTCTTGCCTGGAGAATTCCAGGGACAGAGAAGCCTGGCAGGCTCAGTCCACAGGGTCACATAGAGTTGGACACGACTGAGCAACTTCCACTTTTACATATCACTTCTTTGACCTCTTATGCACATTCCTTTTGAAAGTTTGACTTCTCTCCAATCTAATTATTGCCAGTAGGGGCTTAATGAAATAGGTATATTACATGGAGGGCAAGAACTTCGGCTAAGAGCTCTTTCAGGCAAATTAAATCCCGTTTCATTTCCTTGTTTGCAGATAATGGCAAAAGGAGGCATTGTCCGGTCTGGGACTCACACACTGCCCGTGGAGCAGGGAGACAGTGAGTATTTCTATAATTCCTCATGCTTGCCCTCCTCTGTCACATGCAGCCTTATGCTGCAAAATACCAGGAATAGTCTCAAATAGAGAGAGACTGTTCATCCCACCCTCAAAAAAAAGTTGACAAGGGAGACTTATCTGGCAGGCTAGTGGTTAAGACTCCATGCTTCCAATGTGGAGGGTTTAGGTTTGATCCTTGATCAGGGAACAAAGATCCCACATGCCTTGTGGCCAAAAAAAAACAAAGCATAAAACAGAAGCAATATTGTAACAAACTCAATAAAGACATTAAAAATAGTAAGCATCCAAAGGAATCTTTAAAAGAAAAAAACAAAAAAGTTGAAAAGGGAAAGCAATGTTTCTTTTTTAAAAAACCCTTTATCAAATATTTTTCTTTTCCTTCAGGTTAATCTGTTCAGACTTAAAATGTTGAGTTGGTTCATCATCTATGCTTACTCCATATTTTCCAAAATAAATACTCATGAACCTCCTCAAAATGACATTTTAAAATTGTTTCAGACAGTGGAAAGAAGCTAAAACTTTGCAGTGTCTTTTATATATTGGGTCTTGTGCCAAGTTATTTACATTTTCACATTATATTTCCCTTTTGAAGATATTTATGACTTACGAAGAGATAAATTGAGTTTTTCCAACATTGAATCGGACTTTCCACAGGAACATATGTGAAACAATATAATCTCTGAACTTTTCACTTATCCTAAGGGGATAAAAGATCCCTTACTAGAAAATAATCAGTGAACTACTCTTTTGTTGCTTCTTTGTAGCAACGTAGAAGCGCTACAGTAGCCTTAGAGAAGCCTGATGTAACTTCTAACAAATCTATGTATGTGTCAAAAAACAACTTTCAAAGGAGCTCAGTACTCCTCTTAAGAAGGAAAACTAGAATATTTGGTTCATAGAAAGTTAGAGGATATAAGGGTAAATACAATGCAGTAAACTCTTACTATTATATCTCACAACTGCAAGTTCTATTTCCTTCTCCACTGTGAAGTATAGATCAAATGGAAGCCAAGCAGATGTCTCCTCATCCTTAGATAACATCAGAATTTTATACAGATGAACTCAAGCTTAAAACTGGGGAGAAATCATTATGTGATTTTCAGAGATGAGAAGACTTTGATAAAGTTTTTTCTAACCCAGAGTTCTTAGAGGTAGTCATCCATTTATTGCATCTACTATTTCTTATATCTGCTACGTCTACTGGGCTTCCCTGGTGGCTCTGTGGTAAAGAAATTACCTGCCAAACAGGAGACTTGGGTTCGATCCCAGGGTCAGGAAGATCCCCTGGAGAAGGAAATGGCAACCCACTCCAGTATTCTTGCCTGGGAACTCCCATGGACAGAGAAGCCTGATGGGACCAAGTTCATGGGGTCGCCGTAAGTCAGACAGGACTTAGCAACTAAATAACATTACGTTACTAATAGAATCATTAGCCAAACCAGGCTTCTAAAATGACTTTGTGCTGATACAACAGAAAAGCATTATTTTAGCCTTGAACTCTAAGCCATGATCACTTCCTTATTATCTCTGTGCTCCAGTGCAAGGCCACTTTTCCATGTCAGTCCCCGTGGAGTCAGACATCGCTCCTGTCGCTAGGCTGCTCATCTATGCCATTTTACCTGATGGAGAAGTGGTAGGGGATTCTGCAAGATATAAGGTTGAACACTGTCTGACCAACAAGGTGAGTGTTCTATATGGTAAAATGTTCAACATTTAAAACTATAAATTACTATCACTATCAATTATTTTCTACACTTGCGCATTAGGGTCAAAGGGGTTAAATGAATTCTCCAGAAATTTTCAGCAAGGTAATGGCAGAACACACTAAGAAGCCACATCAAGAGAAAAACAAATATCATATATTAACACATATTTTTGAAATCTAGGAAAATGGTACAGATGAACTATTTGCAGGGCAGGAATAGAGACATTGATGCAGAGGACAGATGTGTGAACAAGGAGAGAGTAACGAGGGTGGGATGAACTGGGAGATTAGGGTTGATGTATACACACCAGCATGTGTAAAACAGATAGTGGGAAGCTGCTGTAAGGTACAGGGAGCTCAGCTTGGTGCTCTGTGATGACCAGGATGGGTGTTGGGGGAGGAGGGTGGGAGGGAGGTCCATGAGGGAAGGGATATATGTATACATATAGCTGATTCACTTCATTGCACAACAGACTCTAACACAGCATTGTAAAGGAACTATATCACAGTTTAAAAAAACAAAGAAAGAAGCCATGTCACTTGACTCCTAGCACAAAACCCCCATGCGCTGTCTCTTACCCAGTTCACAGTACCTTGTTCCCTTCTTTATGGTGAAGTATTGGGAAATATGTAACCAAGTTTATAAGACTACAAAAGAGCCAAAAAAATACAAGAGTGTCTAGAACCATTTGCATTTTACCCACAGTTATTGAACGCCTCATCATGTATCAAAGGTGGAAAGCGGAGTCTCAAATTTAATAACTTATAAAAATAGATATCATTATAATGGCTCAGTTGATGAGTATCAGAGTAACAAATAGGGAATCAAAGGCCTCAAGACTCACATGGTGCCAAACATCAACAAAGTCAGGGTGATTTTGCACCAAATTTGAGAAATACCCAGGAAAGGCTGGTGAATCCATGGATCAATCAGGAAATTTGTTCTTCTGACTTTGTCCCAATTCCACAGGTGGGTTTGAACTTCAGCCCCGGACAGAGTTTCCCGGCCTCCCAGGCCCACCTTCGAGTCACCGCTTCCCCTCAGTCCCTCTGCGCCCTCCGCGCCGTGGATCAAAGTGTGCTGCTCATGAGGCCTGAGGCCGAGCTCTCAGCGGCCACGGTGAGTTCTGTGAGCCCCAGGGGCCAGGAAGGGCCCCATGGGAGACAGAGCAAGGAGAGTGGGTGGGTTCTGTTAAAGTTATATTTATCTAGGAGTTAATCATTTTGAGCTCTTTCATGTGCACATTTTTTTTGGTAAGGAAGATATTACATACGAATATATAGGTATAAATGATGCACGATCCAAAATCCCTGATGTTGAAGAGATTTATGAACCCAATAATAAGAGTTTTCAAACTAGTTTCAATATTTCAAAAAGTCTTAACAGAAGTAGTACATATACCTGCACTAAGACTGCACAGGCTAAATGAATATCAAATTTTTATAAGAATTGTATCAGTTGTAACACTGCATTTTCCAAGATGAACAGAGTTTCTGAAGGAAGATCTATATTGTCTCTGACNACGAATACATAGGTATAAATGATGCACGATCCAAAATCCCTGATATTGAAGAGATTTATGAACCTAATAATAAGAGTTTTCAAACTAGTTTCAATATTTCAAAAAGTCTTAACAGAAGTGGTACATATACCTGCACTAAGACTGCACAGGCTAAATGAAATATCAAATTTTTATAAGAATTGTATCAGTTGTAACACTGCATTTCCCAAGATGAACAGAGTTTCTGAAGGAAGATCTATATTGTCTCTGATGAATAAAAATTAGGAAAAATTAATTGCTCTGTGACAAATGACATTAATAAATGAAACCTTTTAAAATATTGGGTTAGGGGACTTCCCTGGTGGTCCAGTGGCTAAACTCCAACCTCCCAAAGCAGGGGTCTGGGGTTTGATCCCTGGTCAGGAAACTAGATTCCTTCATGCACAACTAAGACCCAACGCAGCCAAATAAATACTAAAAAAGAAAATAATAATAATACATAGAAAAATAAATTAAATGAAATAAAATATTGGGCTAATAGGAAAAACAACAAAAAATATGCTGAGTGTAACAACAAGAAACTATTTAATATGTCCTAATAGTAGTTTGCCCATTTCTTCAAATTTTCAGTGAGGCCAGTTGGAATACCTCTTACTGAAGTTTTTTTTACTATCAAAATTTTATAAAGGGAAAGTTATGTTTTTTCTTCCCTACAAGAGAAACATAAGTAAAGGACTTTTTGGTCCTTCCAATGGTATTTAATTAAAAATCTTAAAATACTTCTAAAGGAGTTTTTAAATGCATAGTGGAAAGAAATATGTGGGCAAATTAAATTAATGTTTTATGCTTATATAACATAAGTTCTGATGCTGGGAGGGATTGGGGGCAGGACGAAAAGGGGACGACAGAAGATGAGAGGGCCGGATGCCATCACTGACTCGATGGACATGAGTCTGAGTGACCTCCAGGAGTTGATGATGGACAAGGAGGCCTGGCATGCTGTGATTCATGGGGTCGCAAAGAGTCAGACACGACTGAGCGACTGAACTGAACACACAGTTCTCGAAACTTTTTAAAATGATAACAACCTCAGTGAATAGATAAGGCAGAAGATTCTATTAGTTTGTTAATAATAAAACAGATGCTTTCAGGTATTTAGGAGCAAACCTGGGTTAGAACAAGAGTTCCTCTCAATCTGTGTTAATGTTTCAGTAAAGAAATGCCTGCAGCTAGGGGGAGCCTGGTGGGCTGCCATCTATGGGGTCGCACAGAGTCGGACACGACTGAAGCAACTTAGCAGCAGCAGCAGCAGTAGCATAAGTCATTCAGTCCACACATATTTATTTAGTGCCTACTGTGTTCTGGATGTGCCTACTGTGTGCCTAAATTCTGGGGATTTCAATAGTGAACTACTAGAAAGAAAAAAATCTATGCACTCATGGATCTTACATTTTTGTAGATGAGATAGACAATAATTACATTATACACTTGCAAGAAAAATAAAACAGAGCAAGGAGACAGAGATGCTAAGAGGGAGCTGCCTTTGAGAAAGTGTTTCATTTCATTGTGCTACTCGCTAATCTAGTCTTGTCAAACAATTTTGTCAGGATTTTTATGTTTGTTTTATTCTTCTGTTGAAGTGAATTTGCAAATATCATTTTCAGTATTCTACAATCAAAGTTTATGTATTTTATAAAGATATGGAGCATTTTGTTCCCATCATTAATACTAAGAAAATACCATCCTGACCTATATAGAGGATACAGGCTTATCCATGTGCCTGTTTAGAACATGCGTCCATTTACTTTGTTATACACTGAGTCTGTTGCTAACCACCAGGTAGAGAAAAAAATATTACTATTATTAATTCTCTCATCCCAAAGTGTTACACAGTCTCTCAAGTACAGCAAACTTCAATTTCTCTTAATTAAATTTTATTTCATTCCAACATAGAGTCTAGGGTTTGTCTCTGAATTATGTAACAAAGGATTATGATCTTTGGGTATTTAGAGAGGAATGTTTTGGGGTGTTTTCCCCCCTAACACTGTTAAACTTCTTCAAAATCATCTTCTCTATAAATTATCTAAGTAACAGAGCCACTCAAAGAAAGTCTGGCAGTGATTAGTCTTTTCTTTTCTCCTTGAACTTAAGAAAAATAAGCCACAAATAATTTTGGCCTTTTTTTAAAAAAACTGTTTAATCCTTTTGTGGGGGCATGGTGCCCCCCCCCTACACTGCACAGCATGTGGGATCTTAGCTCCCCAACCAAGGATCAAACTTGAGCCCCCTGCCTTGGAAGCATGGACTCTTAACCACTGGACCTCCACTGAAGTCCTTAATTTCGTCCTTTGCATTTGTACAGGTTTACAATTTGCTGCCAGTCAAGGACCTCAGCAGTTTCCCCTCAAGTGTAAATCAACAGGAGGAAGACAATGAAGACTGCATCAGTCGTGACCATGTCTATATCAATGGAATCATGTATTCTCCAGTACCAAATACAAATGAAAAAGATATGTATAGCTTCCTACAGGTAAGTCCCTGATGCTGCTGATGGTCACTTCTTAAGGTTCACAAAATATTATCCATACAAAGAATATTTATTTTAATGCTTCTGTATCATTGTTGAGGGCAGTGGAACATAGAGAGGTCAAGTAACTTCTCCAACGTCTACTAACAGTAGCAGATCTGCAAGAGCAGCATAACTAGGACTGGAACTTCTGGGACTATTAAGCGAATTTTGTTTTGGCTTTTTACCGAAATTCATTGCCTTATGATATTTATAAATATCATATATGTAAAATAATTACCTTTGAAACAGGTTTAAAGCCAGAATAAAATTATCTCTTTATCAATTTCCTTTCTACCCATGTGAACATTAAAAGTTTAATATTAACCTAGCTGGATTATTTGTTCAATTCTATGAAAAGAAGAATGGGTATAAAATATTGATGTACTGATTCAGTTATGATTTCCTTTACAGAATATGGGCTTGAAGGCATTTACCAACTCAAAGATTCATAAACCCAAGATATGTCCACAGCGTGAACAATACAGAATGCAGTCTCAAGTACAGCCCCTATTAGCTTCTCCAGGTAAAAAATTAATTAATTGCCTAATATATCGAACCAAACAAAACAATTATTTAAAAAAAGATTAAATGTGATGAAATTGACCAAAAAGAACTTGTGATTCAAGACATGGAGAACAAACTTGGGTTGCCAAGAGGGAAGGAAGGGTTGGAGAGGGGTGAACTGGGAGTTTAGAGTTAGTAGATGCAAACTATTATATATAGGATGGATAAAAATTTGGAAATGAAGAGCTTTTTATTCTCTCACTCCTATAATCTATTTCTGAAAGCCCCTGTCATAATGTCTGAGTATGGTTTTTCTTTGCTCGTGCAGAGGATCAGACCGAATCCAGATCTCAAGTCATAACCCTTACCACTTAGAACAGCTTGGAGTAACTGCAGAGCCTCCTTTCTGCCTCTAGGTCTCCTCTCATAAACTATCCAAGACTCTCTGCTTCTGTGTCTCACTGTTCTCTGACTGGGGCTCGCTTCCCCCAGCTCACTTACAGCTTACTGTAATACTTCAGAATTCACCTAAAAATATCACCTCCTCCAAGAAGCTGTCCCTTAACCCAAGTGTCCTTTCCCAGTTCCTATCTTTTTCCTCACCCTATTTCTTTTGTTGCACTTATTACAATCTATCATAAGCTTTATCTTTATAGTTATTGCTACTGTTTCCTCCACAGCCATAGCTGAAATGAGAAGAACTGGTGATTTTATACATTTTGAGGATACTTCAGA
>SJYW01014707.1:31118-49378 GCA_006410735.1 Raphicerus campestris | reverse complement strand
GGATCAAACTTGAGCCCCCTGCCTTGGAAGCATGGACTCTTAACCACTGGACCTCCACTGAAGTCCTTAATTTCGTCCTTTGCATTTGTACAGGTTTACAATTTGCTGCCAGTCAAGGACCTCAGCAGTTTCCCCTCAAGTGTAAATCAACAGGAGGAAGACAATGAAGACTGCATCAGTCGTGACCATGTCTATATCAATGGAATCATGTATTCTCCAGTACCAAATACAAATGAAAAAGATATGTATAGCTTCCTACAGGTAAGTCCCTGATGCTGCTGATGGTCACTTCTTAAGGTTCACAAAATATTATCCATACAAAGAATATTTATTTTAATGCTTCTGTATCATTGTTGAGGGCAGTGGAACATAGAGAGGTCAAGTAACTTCTCCAACGTCTACTAACAGTAGCAGATCTGCAAGAGCAACATAACTAGGACTGGAACTTCTGGGACTATTAAGCGAATTTTGTTTTGGCTTTTTACCGAAATTCATTGCCTTATGATATTTATAAATATCATATATGTAAAATAATTACCTTTGAAACAGGTTTAAAGCCAGAATAAAATTATCTCTTTATCAATTTCCTTTCTACCCATGTGAACATTAAAAGTTTAATATTAACCTAGCTGGATTATTTGTTCAATTCTATGAAAAGAAGAATGGGTATAAAATATTGATGTACTGATTCAGTTATGATTTCCTTTACAGAATATGGGCTTGAAGGCATTTACCAACTCAAAGATTCATAAACCCAAGATATGTCCACAGCGTGAACAATACAGAATGCAGTCTCAAGTACAGCCCCTATTAGCTTCTCCAGGTAAAAAATTAATTAATTGCCTAATATATCGAACCAAACAAAACAATTATTTAAAAAAAGATTAAATGTGATGAAATTGACCAAAAAGAACTTGTGATTCAAGACATGGAGAACAAACTTGGGTTGCCAAGAGGGAAGGAAGGGTTGGAGAGGGGTGAACTGGGAGTTTAGAGTTAGTAGATGCAAACTATTATATATAGGATGGATAAAAATTTGGAAATGAAGAGCTTTTTATTCTCTCACTCCTATAATCTATTTCTGAAAGCCCCTGTCATAATGTCTGAGTATGGTTTTTCTTTGCTCGTGCAGAGGATCAGACCGAATCCAGATCTCAAGTCATAACCCTTACCACTTAGAACAGCTTGGAGTAACTGCAGAGCCTCCTTTCTGCCTCTAGGTCTCCTCTCATAAACTATCCAAGACTCTCTGCTTCTGTGTCTCACTGTTCTCTGACTGGGGCTCGCTTCCCCCAGCTCACTTACAGCTTACTGTAATACTTCAGAATTCACCTAAAAATATCACCTCCTCCAAGAAGCTGTCCCTTAACCCAAGTGTCCTTTCCCAGTTCCTATCTTTTTCCTCACCCTATTTCTTTTGTTGCACTTATTACAATCTATCATAAGCTTTATCTTTATAGTTATTGCTACTGTTTCCTCCACAGCCATAGCTGAAATGAGAAGAACTGGTGATTTTATACATTTTGAGGATACTTCAGAGCCTCCCACAGAAACTGTGCGAAAGTACTTCCCTGAGACGTGGATCTGGGACTTGGTGGTTGTAAGGTAAGCAACTTCTTTTAAATTACTTATTTATTTTGTATTTATTTTATTTTCACTTTTCATTTATTTTCTTATTTATTATTGGCTCTGCTGGGTCTCCCTTGCTGTGCACAGGCAATTTCTCAGTAGTATACAATGCTGTCTGATAGCATTTACCCATTGTAGAATGTCTTTCAAAATTGGAGTCAGTCCTCTCAAACTCTGCCATGGCTTTGGCAACTAAGTTTATATAATATTCTCTTTTGTTGTCATTTCAACAATTTACAGTATCTTCCACAGGAGTAGTCTCCGTCTCAGGAAACCACTTTCTTTGCTCATCCATAAAAAGCAACTCCTTATCCATTCAAGTTTTAACATGAGATTGCAGCAATTTGGTCATATCTTCAGGCTGCACTTCTAATTCTGGTTCTCTTGCTATTTACACCACATCTGCAGTTACTTCCTCCACTGAAGTCTTAACCCCTCAAAGTCATCCATGAGAGTTGGAATCCACTTTTTTTCACTCTCTTGTTAGTGCTAATAGTCTGACCTCTTCCTATGAATCATGAATGTTCTCAGTGGCACCTAGAATGGTGAATCCTTTCCAAGAGGTTTTCAATTGACTTTGCCCAGATCCTTAGAGGACTCAACCATATATGGCAGCTAAAGCCTTACAACATATATTCCTTAAAGAATGAGACTTGGAAGTCAAAACTACTTCTTGATCCATGGACTTCAATGATTATTGTGTTAGCCAGCATGATGACAACATTAATCTCATTGAGCATCTCCATCAGAGCTCTTGGGAGACCAGGTACATTGTCAATGAGCAGTAGTATTTTGAAAGGGATCTTTTCTTTCTAAGCAGTGGGTCTCAACAGTGGGCTTAAAATATTCAGTAAACCATTTTGTAAACAGATGTTCTGTCATACAGGCTCTGTTCTTCCATTTATAGAGCACAGGCAGAGTAGATTTAGCATAATTCTGAAGGGCCCCAAAACTCCCAGAATGATAAATGAGCACTGGTTTCAACTTCAAGTCACCAGCTGCATTAGCCCCTAACTAGAGAGTCTGCCCATCCTTTGAAGATTTGAAGTCAGACACTGACTTTTCCTCTCCAGCTATGAAGGTCCGAGTCGTCATGTTCTTACAATATAAGGCTGTCTCATCTACATTTAAAAATCTGTCATTTAGTGTGGTCACCTTCACTAATTATCTTCTGGGTAACTTGCAGCAGCTTCTATATCAGCACTTGCTACATCACCTTGAGCTTTTATGTTATAGAGTTGACTTCTTTCCTTAAGCCTCATGAACCATTCTCTGCCAGCTTCAAATTCTTCTGCAGCTCCCTTACCTCTCTCACCCCACAAAGAACTGAAGAGAGTTGAACCAAAGAGAGTTGGGGCCTTGCTCTGGATCAGGATTTGGTTTCAGGAAATGTTGTGGCTGGTTTGGTCTTCTCTCTAAATCACTCAGATTTTCTCTGTGTCAAGCAGTAAGGCTGATTTTCTGTCTTATCATCTAAATGTTTACCCAAATAGTACTTTTAATTTCCTTTAAGAACTTTCCCGAGCATTCATAACTTGGCTAACTGGTGCAAAAGGCCTAGCTTCCAACTTGAATTCCCTAGAAAGCTTAATCATTTCTAGCTTTTTAAAAACTTGCATTTATTTATTTTTGGCTGTACTGGGTCTCTGTTGCTGCATGCAGTTCTCTCTAGTTGCAGTGAGCTGAGGCTACTCTTGGTTGTGGTGTGTGGGCTTCTTATTGCAACGGCTACTCTGTGGAGCATGGGCTCTAGAAGGTAGGCTCAAGTGGTTGCACACTGGCTTAGCTGCCCTGGGGCATGTGGGATCTTCCCAGACCAGGATCAAACTCATGTCCCCTGCATTGGCAGGTGAATTCTTAACCACGGGAACACCGGGGAAACCCTATTTCTAGCTTTTGGTTTATTAAAGTGAGAGGGGTGCAATCCTTCCTTTCATTGAACACTTACAGGCCATCCTAGGATTATTAATTGGCCTAATTTCAGTACTGTTATGTCTCAGGGAATAGGGAAGCCTGAGAAGAGGAAGAGAGTTGGGGGAGTGGCTGGTCAGTGGAGCAGTCAGACACACACAGCATTTATCTATTAAGTTTGCTGTCTTATATGGGTGCAGTTCATGGTACCCCAAAACAAGTAAAATAGTAACACCAAAAATTAATGATCACAGATTACCACAACAAATATAATAGTAATGTAAAAGTCTGAAATATTGAAAGAATTACTTCAGAGACCTGAAGTGAGCAAATGCTGGTAGAAAAATGATACCAATGGACTTGTTTGACACAGGATAGCCACAATTTGTTTAAAAACACAGAACTGTAAAGCACAATAAAATGAGGTATGCCTGTACTGGGGCTTCCCTGGTGGCTCAGCGTAAAGAATCTGCCTGCCAATGTAGGAGACACGGGTTCAATCCCTGAGTCAGGAAGATCCCCTGAGGAAGGGAATGGCAACCCACACCAGTGTTTTTGCCTGGAGAATCCCATGGACAGACAGAGAGTTGAAAGAATCTCAAAGAGTTGGACACAGCTTAGCAACTAAATACAACAACAAGGCCTGTATTTTAACTGCCTGCTTTTCGTTTTTCACATGGCCATCCTCCCCAGCTCTTCAGGAGTGCATGAAGTAGAAGTAACAGTCCCTGATACCATCACTGAGTGGAAGGCAGGGGCCCTCTGCCTGTCCAGAGACACTGGACTTGGTCTCTCTCCGGCCGCCTCTCTCCGAGTCTTCCAGCCCTTCTTTGTGGAGCTTACGATGCCCTACTCTGTGATCCGCGGAGAGGCCTTCACACTCAAAGCCACAGTATTAAGCTACCTTCCCGAATGCATCCGGGTAACGACCTCTCTTTCTTAAATTGAACACAGGGTAACCATACCAATAAATTAAGAACTGCATTCCTGGGAACACTGACAAACTTCCTGTTTATAAAATGGGCTCACCAGGAGAGAATACTGTCAGAAATATTCAGGTATTATATGACTGCAGTTTCTGATATCTCCAAATACCAAATGACAATGTGAAACAAGATTCTGACCTTATCATAATCCTCACGTCTTCTGTTCTCCAAGATTTCAACCTATGCATTCCTATATTATTAATATTTAACTTTTCATATATGATCAATTATATTAAACGTAATTTTTACATCTCACCGTAACTGTTTGTAAATCTTATATACTCTGCTGGGAGACCTGAAGGTGCGGTTGAGATCCTATGCCAAGAGAGTGGGAAGGAGGTTCAGGAGGAAGGGGATATGTGTACAGTTAAGGCTCATTCACATTGTTGTACGGCAGAAACTAACAACACTGTAAAGCAGTTATCCTCCAATTAAAAATAAATTTAAAATAAAATCCTAAGCTGAAGGAATAGAGCTTCTACAGGCAACAAGCCTACTATCATGACTTTTCTTCGACTCTGCTCCTACCACATGAAAGAGCAGATTACTCCCAAATACTAAGATTTAGATGTCAGATCCACCCATAAGATGCTCAGTCTTCATTTATATTATCTTCAGTGTTAGGCAACTTGAAATCTGCTTAATCCCCCAATGTGCTTTATTTTAAGCCATTCCCTCTTTGGTTCCCTTTTCCTCTGGTCCATTTGTCTCTTTGTTTCACCCATGGTTTCAGGTCAGTGTGCACCTAGAAGCCTCTCCTGCATTCCTAGCTGTTCCAGAAAAGAAGGAACAAGAGACTCACTGCATCTGTGGGAATGGCCGGCAGACCATGTCCTGGGCAGTAACCCCAAAGTCCTTAGGTAAGAGACAGCCTCTTACAGGCAATTCTGTACCTAAAGATTGTATATAGCTATGGGATCCTTATATCCAGGCAAAGAATGTGCCCCCTCTCCACCAGATGGTAGAATATTTTTCTCTCTTTCATTCTAGAAAGTTTAGAAGGATACCCTCTTTCTCTTACCTCCATCTCTACCTTGGATTTTCAGTATCATTAGCCTCTGGTCTATGCTACTTCCATTTCTGCTCCTATATTTTTACAAACCAAAATAAAAAGTCACAGAGCATTAAACATGTATAAACCTTTGGGTTTGGAGTCACTGAAGAAGACAGAGATGGCGCTTATTTCTACTGGTCCCCATTTTCTAGGAAATGTGAATTTCACAGTGAGCGCAGAAGCAGTGAAGTCTCAAGAGCTGTGTGGGAGTGAGGTGCCTATTGTCCCTGAGCATGGAAGGAAAGACACAATCATCAAGCCTCTGTTGGTTGAAGTAAGTAAGCCTGCTTTTTTTTTTTTTTTGATGGGTCACAATGAGTCAAGAAAAACAGTGGTGAATCCAGTTGGAGTTCCTGCTTTTGGGTAAGAAGGACTAAATAATATATGATCATGTGATATTTCACAATATGATTCTCTCTCTCTGTCTCTCATCTCTACCTCTCTTTATTTAACTTTATAATTCCCCTCCCTTTCCCATCTATCAATTTGTCTCCTTATATTGCTTCAGTTCAGTTCAGTTCAGTCGCTCAGTCGTGTCCAACTCTGCGACCCCATGAATTGCAGCACGCCAGGCCTCCCTATCCATCACCAACTCTGAGTCCACCCAAACTCAGGTCCATCGAGTCAGTGATGCCATCCAGCCATCTCATCTTCTGTTGCCCCTTTCTCCTCCTGCCCCCAATCCCTCCCAGCATCAGAGTCTTTTCCAATAAGTCAACTTTTCGCATGAGATGGCCAAAATATTGGAGTTTCAGCCTCAGCATCATTCCTTCCAAAGAACACCCAGGGCTGATTGCCTTCAGAATGGACTGGTCGGATCTCCTTGCAGTCCAAGGGACTCTCAAGAGTCTTCTCCAACACCACAGTTCAAAAGCATCAATTCTTCGGCGCTCAGCCTTCTTCACAGTCCAACTCTCACATCCCTACATGACTAATGGAAAAATCATAGCCTTGACTAGACGGACCTTTGTTGGCAAAGTAATGTCTCTGCTTTTGAATATGCTATCTAGGTTGGTCATAACTTTCCTTCCAAGGAGCAAGCGTCTTTTAATTTCATGGCTGCAGTCACCATCTGCAGTGATTTTGGAGCCCCCCAAAATAAAGTCTGACACTGTTTCCACTGTTTCCCCATCTATTTCCCATGAAGTGATGAGACCAGAGGCCATAATCTTAGTTTTCTGAATGTTGAGCTTTAAGCCAACTTTTTCACTCTCCTCTTTCACTTTCATCAAGAGGCTTTTGCTTACACTTAAATAATTTGTTTATATAATACATTTGAAAATCAGTTCCAATACTTTTCTTCATCAAGAAATCTGTAGTTCCCCTACGTCCTGAAAGTCTCTCATTTCTAACTTTTTTTCTTTCCACCTAAAGCCTGAAGGACTAGAGAAGGAAGTAATATTCAACTCCCTGCTTTGTCCATCAGGTAAGACTCAGCCATCATAATTAAAATGACGTTGACTAGAGTATAATATTTGAAGTTCAAAGTATTTTATATATACCTTTCCTACACTTTCCCTATGAGGTAAGACCCAAAGAACCATCAACCCATTTGGTAAGTAAGGAAACTGCTTCTTAAAGAGGCCAAGTAATTTGATCAGGGGACTATCCTTATCCCATTAATTCTGAGTCTTTATTTCTTAAGCACCTCTGCAACTATCAAAATGACCTTCTGACTAGTGTATGATGTGGTTATAGGTTTTAACAGAAAGTGGGTAGATTCAAAATGAATATTGCCAAAGGGGATATTTTCTTGGATATTTAGTAATACAACATGGGAGACATATATATAATACAATTATAATATACAATACAATATAAGTAGCTGAATTGCTGTCAAGCCACTGCAACACAGAGTTTTGCATAGCTAACCACATTAGAGAATGAAGCTATGGGACTTTCTGAGAAAAGGTTTCCATAGCCTGTACCATTTGTCCTGTCAATATTTGTTTGGTGTCTATTCTAACATCCTATCAGTCATTCCCAGGAGGAACTAAAGAAGCTTACAGTAAAAGATATAGCTTTATCTTTGTGGAGAATTTCCTAGTCTAAATAAAAACATTTATAGAAACTTAATACACTAAGAAATTTATCAATGCAATGTGTTCTTATCTCAATGTCTAATCAACATCATTTCTTGCCTTTCTCTTCGTACTCACTTCTCTTTATTATATTTTTTTGTCATGTCAAGACTTAACATATTAATATATGAAAGGTATTCTAAAAAACATAATTGCCTTATTATTTAGCCTTGTTTCTACATTTAAGTGAACTTGCTGCTTATTACCAAATCCATCATAGATTTTCCTCCATTTCTACGTTTTTCATTTTGATTTCTCTCTCATGTGTCTAGGGCTAATCATCAAAATTTTATTAAAATTTATTTTAATTACTCACACAATGCTAAAAACACTTTCTCCTTAAAAAAAATCAAAACCTCATATTAAAGGCTATTGTCACCACCTTGAAATCTTTTCCAATACTTTAATGATTATCAATGTACATTTTAAAATAATACATTGATAAATTTGTTTCTGTATGTGTGATTTACATAAATGGATAAGTTTAATCCTATAACTTGCTTTCTTTTTCACTCAAGGACCTTTATCTTAGAAATCTCTCCATGTTAAGTTATAGATTTAGATAATTCCTTTTCATTTCAAACTATCACAGTTTTGCTTGGTTTTATAGCATTTCCCAAATTGGTTTTTCCAATTATTTGCTGGACTAGATAGATAGATAGATGCCTCCTTGTGTATACATGCAACTCTATCTAAGGTAGATACCAAAACATGAAATTCCTAATTAAGAGCCAGTAATGTATATTCTTAGTCTTAACAGAACTAAACAAAGTCTATTACCTCAATATGCTTCTATTTCTACTAGTTTATATTTTCCTACATTATCACCAGCATTTGTACCATCAAAGTTTTTAAATTTTGACCAAAAATGTGGATTAAAAAAAAGCATTGCTGCTTTAATTTACATTTCTCTAGCTGAAAATTAGGATGACTTTATTTTTGCACACTTATGAANTAATACAACATGGGAGACATATATATAATACAATTATAATATACAATACAATATAAGTAGCTGAATTGCTGTCAAGCCACTGCAACACAGAGTTTTGCATAGCTAACCACATTAGAGAATGAAGCTATGGGACTTTCTGAGAAAAGGTTTCCATAGCCTGTACCATTTGTCCTGTCAATATTTGTTTGGTGTCTATTCTAACATCCTATCAGTCATTCCCAGGAGGAACTAAAGAAGCTTACAGTAAAAGATATAGCTTTATCTTTGTGGAGAATTTCCTAGTCTAAATAAAAACATTTATAGAAACTTAATACACTAAGAAATTTATCAATGCAATGTGTTCTTATCTCAATGTCTAATCAACATCATTTCTTGCCTTTCTCTTCGTACTCACTTCTCTTTATTATATTTTTTTGTCATGTCAAGACTTAACATATTAATATATGAAAGGTATTCTAAAAAACATAATTGCCTTATTATTTAGCCTTGTTTCTACATTTAAGTGAACTTGCTGCTTATTACCAAATCCATCATAGATTTTCCTCCATTTCTACGTTTTTCATTTTGATTTCTCTCTCATGTGTCTAGGGCTAATCATCAAAATTTTATTAAAATTTATTTTAATTACTCACACAATGCTAAAAACACTTTCTCCTTAAAAAAAATCAAAACCTCATATTAAAGGCTATTGTCACCACCTTGAAATCTTTTCCAATACTTTAATGATTATCAATGTACATTTTAAAATAATACATTGATAAATTTGTTTCTGTATGTGTGATTTACATAAATGGATAAGTTTAATCCTATAACTTGCTTTCTTTTTCACTCAAGGACCTTTATCTTAGAAATCTCTCCATGTTAAGTTATAGATTTAGATAATTCCTTTTCATTTCAAACTATCACAGTTTTGCTTGGTTTTATAGCATTTCCCAAATTGGTTTTTCCAATTATTTGCTGGACTAGATAGATAGATAGATGCCTCCTTGTGTATACATGCAACTCTATCTAAGGTAGATACCAAAACATGAAATTCCTAATTAAGAGCCAGTAATGTATATTCTTAGTCTTAACAGAACTAAACAAAGTCTATTACCTCAATATGCTTCTATTTCTACTAGTTTATATTTTCCTACATTATCACCAGCATTTGTACCATCAAAGTTTTTAAATTTTGACCAAAAATGTGGATTAAAAAAAAGCATTGCTGCTTTAATTTACATTTCTCTAGCTGAAAATTAGGATGACTTTATTTTTGCACACTTATGAATTGCTTTCATATCCTTGACCATTTTCAATATGTTGGAGTAGTTTGGTTTTTTTTTTGATTCAGTTGTATACATTGATTCTTTATCTATTGAGTAATTTGTAAATATTTCCTTTCATTTGGTAATTTGTCTTTTTGCTTTGCTTATGTCATGTTTTCTTACAAAATGTTTTTTGAATGTAAGAGAATTTTTTGATATACAAGTAATATATAATTAATTTAACTGTACATTTAGCACACAATTATATATTTAACTACAGAATTAAATTTAACTACATGACTATGTAGTTAATATAACTGATAGTACATACATAATTGATGTATCCTACTTAATGAGTTGGGAGGAAGTATACATTTGTGAAACTGTCACCACAATCTATACCATAAACTTATCCATCACTTTCAACAGTTTCCTCTCACTCTCTATTATGTTTTTGTAGTATAAGATATATCCTATTAGCAAATGTTTAGATTTCACTTTCATGAATTGGAGGAGGAAATGGCAACCCACTCCAATATTCTTGCCTGGAGAATCCCAGGGATGGGGGAGCCTGGTGGGCTGCCATCTTTGCGGTTGCACAGAGTCGAACATAACTGAAGCGACTTAGCAGCAGCAGCAGGAGGTACACAATACAGTATTATTAGCTTTAGGCACTACACTTTACAACAGACCTCTTGAATTTATTCATCTTGTATAACTGATACTTTGTGCCCTTTGACAAAGGTTTCATTATTAATCTATAAAGATGGAATTCAGTATGATGATAAACACTACAATTTTTTCTTTTCTTCTTCATGTCATTCACCAGTATTAAAAGGCCAGCAAATGTATGCTTATCAGCAACTATTAATTTCTTTTCAGTGAGTCAAATACTGCTCATCTTTACCCGCTGCCCCATGTGTAGGGTTTCCATAAAAATACTGTCTTCATATCTGATGAAATTTCATGGAAGTAAAGACTGAGCATTAAGGTAGAATTCAGGAACTTTTGAGTTACAGCTGAAACCACCACCAATATATTCTGACCATAGTCTGGTCTTAATGAAACTCACTGAGTTGTGTTCGACTCTTTGCAACCCTATGGACTACACAGTCCGAGGGATTCTCCAGGCCAGAATACTGGGGTGGGTAGCCTTTCCCTTCTCCAGGGTATCTTCCCAACCTAGGGATTGAACCCAGGTCTCCTGAATTGCAGGCAGATTCTTGACCAGCTGAGCCACAAGGGGAGCCCAAGAATACTGGAGTGGGTACCCTATCCCTTCTTCTCCAGCAGATCTTCCCGACCCAGGAATCCAACCAGGGTCTTATGCATTGCAGGGGGATTCTTTACCAACTGAGCTATCAGGGAAGCCTAAAAAAACTAGATTTGGGGCTTCCCTTTTGGGGAATTACAGAGAATCATGATGTAACAGGCTCTTGTCAATGTGTAGCCTTCTTTTGGTTACAGTTCCACACACGAGGAGGCTGGGAAAGGAAAGATTCTAGAAATCTCAGAATCCCATTCATATATGTTGAAGATATTTAAAAAACTGAAATATTAAAAGAGGGACAACTTTTCAGAAGAAGTTTAGGTTCAAGGCATAGTTCTGGCTTCTGGGTCTTGGAGGTCTTTAGGAAGATATACAGTAGAAGTCATTTTCATATCATGGCTGATTTGTTTCTTTCTCTAGGTGCTGAGGTGTCTGATTCATTATCTCTGAAGCTGCCACCAAATGTGGTGGAAGAATCTGCCCGAGCCTCCTTCTCAGTTTTAGGTGAGTCTCCAGCCCTAGGGGACGATAGGGAACTACTGAACCATATTAGACAATATCTACTATTATTTCCATAAATATTTTCTCAAAATAACAGGTATAATTTTAACTTCTCTGTTCTCTTCTCCTTTTGACTTATTTATTGCTTTTAATCATACTTCTGTTCTTAAAAGACTCACCCTTCCTAAAAATCCTCCTTTCTTTACCTTAGCTAATTATGTATTTCTTCCTAATGATTCTGATACATCATAATCTATAAATTTTATGACTTCCCATCTCTCCCATTTTAGGAGACATATTAGGCTCTGCCATGCGAAACACCCAAAATCTCCTCCAGATGCCCTATGGTTGTGGAGAACAGAATATGGCCCTCTTTGCCCCTAACATCTATGTTCTGGATTATCTAAATGAGACCCAGCAGCTGACTGCAGAGCTCAAGTCCAAGGCTATCCACTACCTCAACACTGGTGAGTGACTGAATAAGTGCATGAAAACTTTGCAGTGTTATTTTAAATAACAGATTGGATTTTCCAGTAGGCTTGAGTTACTTATCCATTCTATGATATGTAAATGTATCATTCTAGGATATTTACAATAATAAGACTACTATGACGGTTAATTTCATGGGACCTATCAGTGTCCAACCTCCAATAAAATGTTTAGGACTCAGAACCATCCAACATGTTGCAACAAAATTTAGGGAATAACACAAGATGCCAGGGCATTTTGATGACTTGTCTGGCCATGAAATGTACAATATATCATGTTGCTTATGAAACTTCCACTCCAGGCTACCAGAGACAGCTGCTCTACAAGCACTTCGATGGCTCTTACAGCACCTTTGGGGAGCATCATGGCAACAGTGAGGGCAATACTTGGTAAGGGAAAGAAAACTTTTATGAGCTTCTGTTTTTGTGTCAGCTCTCTTACATATATAATCAAAATTACATTCCCAGTAACCCTATCAGATATTATCATTAAGCCTATAGTTAGTTATACTGGATAAATATACAAGGCTAGCAAGGCAACAAGCAAAAAAGCTGAGATTCGAATACACATATGTTAAACTTGTCCCCAGAATTCATCCTGTTCATAATACACCAAAGTATTCTTTCTGAAATAGCTATTTTTTAAAAACACCCTCCATAACCATGACTTTTTTTTTTTTACTTTACAATACTGTATTGGTTTTGCCATACATCAACATGAATCCACCAAGGGTGTACATAAGTTCCCACTCCTGAACCCCCCTCCCACCTCATTCCCCATACCATCCCTCTGGGTTATCCCAGTGCACCAGCCCCAAGCATCCTGTATCCTGCATCAAACCCAAACTGGCAATTCATTTCTTATATGTTATTATACATGTTTCAATGCCATTTCCCAAATCATCCCACCCTCTCCCTCTCCCACAGAGTCAAAAAGTCTGTTCTATACATCTGCGTCTCTTTTGCTGTCTCGCATACAGGGTTGTCGTCACCATCTTTCTAAATTCCATATATACGTGTTAGTATACTGTATTGGTGTTTTTCTTTCTGGCTTACTTCACTCTGTATAATTGGCTCCAGTTTCATCCACCTCATTAGAACTGATTCACATGTATTCTTTTTGATGGCTGAGTAATACTCCATTGTGTATATGTACCACAGCTTTCTTATCCATTCATCTGCTGATGGACATCAAGGTTACTTCCATGTCCTGGCTATTATAAACAGTGCTGCAATGAACATTGGGGTACACGTGTCTCTTTCAATTCTGGTTTCCTTGGTGTGTATGTCTAGCAGTGGAATTGCTGGGTCATAAGGCAGTTCTATTTCCAGTTTTTTAAGGAATCTCCACACTGTTCTCCATAGTGGCTGTACTAGTTTACATTCCCACCAACAGTGTAAGAGGGTTCCCTTTTCTCCACACCCTCTCCAGCATTTATTGCTTGTAGACTTTTGGATCACAGCCATTCTGACTGGTGTGAAATGGTACCTCATTGTGGTCTTGATTTGCATTTCTCTGATAATGAGTGATGTTGAGCATCTTTTCATGTGTTTGCATAACCATGACTTTTTAAATAAGATAGCCAATGACCATATCACATAACTTACAAAAAAACTGTGTTAACTTCAGATTATGTTTTTTTAGATCAGATTCACTTTGATCACTAATAAACTAATAGTGAGGAAAGAAATGAGATGGTCCCAGTGATACCAAACATTATTTTTAAATCCCTAAGGTAGGAACATCCCCAGTGGTCCAGAGGTGAAGACTGCCTTCTAACACAGGAAGTGCAGGTTCAGTCTCTGGTTGGGCAACTAAAATCCCACAAGCCTTATAACACAGAAGCAATATTGTAACAAACTCAATAAAGACCTTTAAAATGGCCCACATCAAAAAAAAAATAAAAAAAGAGATACCTCAGGCAAAACAGTGTCAGAAGGTACCACATGTAAGAGCTGTATATGAGAAAATGCTACCATCTACAAAAGAAAATCACTAAAGATTTAAAGCCTTAATCAAACAGAAAAAAAAAAAATAACATTAGGAGGACAGCTGACCCTTGAAAAACATGCAGGTTATGGGTGGTGACCTTCAGCAGTAGAAAATTCTACACTGTCACTCTGCAGTTGGCCCTCTGTAACCCAGTTGTCCATCCACAGATTCAACCAACTGGGGATCATGTAGTACTGTAGTACATATTTGTTTAAAAAAAAAAAAAAAAACGTTGAGTAAGTGTACTCATGCAGTTCAAACCATGTTGTTCAAGAGTCAACTATACTAAATCCAGCAGACTCATCAAGTAAAGAAGATGGAAGCTCTAAGTACACAAGTATGTCTGTTAGATGACTCACATCAGTGATCAGACATGTCCTATGCAGGCTGCTGCTGTGAAGTGGTTATGAAACCACTGTACCAACATAGATGTGATCATCATTTCTTCTCCCCCACAGGCTCACAGCCTTTGTACTGAAGAGTTTTGCCCAGGCTCGAGGCTATATCTTCATTGATGAAGCACATATTACTGAAGCTCTCACCTGGCTGGCCCAAAAGCAGAAGAGCAATGGCTGTTTCAGGAGTTCTGGGTCTCTGCTTAACAATGCCCTCAAGGTGAAGTGTTCCCAGGGCTATTTTTCCTTTGTCCATTATACTGTCCACAAGCATAAGGAGAGGAAGTGATAACGTAAGGAAGGTATCAGATGAAAATAAAACCTGGACAGCAGCACCAGAAAGAGAGGATGGAACTTAGGGTGACTGTGATCCTTTGCCCCATGGTGATGAATATGGATTAGGACAAATCCCTTGACAACAGAATACAAGGAACTGATGAAGAGCATTCTCAGAAGTTATTGGGAGTTTTTAAATTACTGAGTCAAGTTCAGTACTGGTAATTGGTCTGTTCAAACTTTCTATTCCTTCCTGGTTCAATTGCTTGGGAGATAGCACCTTCTAGGAATTTGTCCACTTCTTCTAGATTGTCCATTTTATTGACATACAGTTGCTGATAGCGCTCTCTTATACTCCTCTGTATGTCTGTAGTGTTGGTTGTAACTTCTCCTTTTTTGATTTCTGATTTTATTGATTTGGGCCTGCTCCCCTTTTTTTTTCATGATGAGTCCAGTGAAAGGTTTATCAATTTATCTGTCTTTTCAAAAAACCAGCTTTTAGTTTCACTGACCTTTTTTTAATTTTTAGTTTCTATTTCATTGATTTCTGCTCTGATCTTTATGATTTCTTTCCTTCTACACACTTTGGGTTTTGTTTGTTCTTCTTGCTCTAGTTGCTTCAGGCATAAGATTAAATTGTTTATTTGAGATTTTTCTTGTTTCCTAAGGTAAGCTGTATCACTATAAATGTCCTTCTTACTCAAATCTCTCTCTGTCTCATGTTTACAGGGTGGGGTGGACGATGAAGTGACTCTCTCTGCCTACATCACCATTGCCCTTCTAGAGATGCCTCTCCCTGTCACAGTAAGTGTCCTGGCTAAAGCATTGCTCTGGATGCAATGAAACTGCTGACATGTTGTCTGAAATGTCACCTTACTCACCTTTCCCACTATGCAATGCCAATGCTTCCCAGATCATAAGAGAATTTGATCAAACCACTAAGACACATTTACACTTTCTCAGTGATGGCCCTCATCTATTTCTTCCCTAGCAACCTCATCACCAGCACCACACACACAAAGAATCTAGAATTCTAAAGATATGGATTATATTCTTGCACTATGAATGTAGACTAACAGATTAAAAAATACTATTCTCTCCCTCCCTAAGAACGAGGCTTCAGGGACAAATGCTTCTGAACAACTTGCCCTCTGTGCTGTGGCCCGTTTTTACCTGGGGGCCCCAACCTGCCTATTCACACAGCTCACCCCCTTCCTGTTCTCCCTCACCAGCACCCTGTCGTCCGCAATGCCCTGTTCTGCCTGGACTCAGCCTGGAAGTCAGCCAAGGAAGGATCCCAAGGCAGCCACGTCTACACCAAGGCACTGCTGGCCTATGCCTTTGCCCTGGCGGGTAACCAGGAAAGGAGGACAGAGGTACTCACGTCGCTGCATGAGGAAGCTGTGAAGAAAGGTGAGAGCACACCCAAGAACTTTCTCCCATCCCACATTCTCGGGATCAAGAATCCCGCACCAAAGATCTCCAATGACTACCTCTCCAGGTCCCTTTCCCTCTCGTCTTTTAACTATGCCATTATACTTACATTTTGTTTATTTTTTAATTTTTGGCCGCATTATGCAGTATGTGGGATCCTAGTTCCCCGACCAGGGGTCGAACCCACACCACTTGCATCAGAAGGCTCATTCTTAACCACTCGGCCACCAAGGAAGTCCCTCTATATCATTATAGACTCAAAGTTTCTTACTCAAGTTACACATCCAAAAATTAAAAGGCAGTATACTGTAATAGTAAGAAGCTTGGCCTCTGAAGACTAGTGCTAGAAAAGTATATGGCCCAGAGCAAGTGCTATACAAGTATTAGCTACTGATTGTCAGTTCTCAATATATGCTCCACCCTCACCCAGTGTATCATATCATTTTAAACATACGACTGAAGGAAGTAATCCCATGAATAAATTCTAGTATTTTATGCTCATTTCACAAAACTGATGATGTTGGACAAGTCTATTCATTATCCACACAATATTTCTCTGTATATAATGGTCTATATGAGAGGTAGAAGAAATAAAAATAAAATGCAAATAGTAAGATATGTAATAAAACATATCCTGCTTTTCTCCCTTGACAGTGCTGTTAGTTGTTTATTCTTATAATGCACTGAGAAATATTTCAGATATACAAAAATGCATAAAGAATAATTAGCAAACACCTTTAATACCTCCCTTTCAGATTAAGAAACAGAATATTACCAATGCTGGAAAAACCCTCAGGGTGCCACTCCTACACTAAAAAGTAGTTGATCTAGAATTTGTCATTACAATATCCATAGTTTTATCTTTTATTGCATGTGTAATCCTAAATAATATTCAGAATACTTACATTTTTCATCTTTAGATAAGAACTATCATCCTTCTAAGCATTTCTACTTGATCCTTGTCTGTCTGCTTACCACTTGTATTTAAGTTCAACATTAGGCTGAAAGAAGTCCCTTGTACGGGTGTGTCAATTTTCACTGCTGCATAATACATTTAGTTCAGTTCAGTCATTCAGCCATGCCCATGAATTGCACCACACCAGCCTCCCTGTCCATCACCAACTCCCAGAGTTCACCTGAACTCATGTCCATCAAGTTGGTGATGCCATCCAGCAATCTCATCCTCTGTCGTCCCCTTCTACTCCTGCCCCCGATCCCTCCCAGCGTCAGAGTCTTTTCCAGTGAGTCAACTCTTCACAAGAGGTGGCCAAAGTACTGGAGTTTCAGCTTTAGCATCTTTCCTTCCAATGAACACCCAGGACTGCTCTCCTTCAGAATGCACTCGTTGAATCTCCTTGCAGTCCAAGGGACTCCCAAGAGTCTTCTCCAACACCACAGATCAAAAGCACCAATTCTTCGGTGCTCAGCCTTCTTCACAGTCCAACTTTCACTTCCGTACATGACCACAGGAAAAACCATAGCCTTGACTAGACAGAAGTTTGTTGGCAAAGTAATGTCTCTGCTTTTCAATATACTATCTAGGTTGGTCATAACTTTCCTTCCAAGGAGCAGGCATCTTTTAATTTCATGGCTGCAATCACCGTTTGCAGTGATTTTGGAGCCCCCCAAAATAAAGTCTGTTACTGTTTCCACTGTTTCCCCATCTATTTCCCATGAAGTGATAGAACCAGATGCCATGATCTTAGTTCTCTGAATGTTGAGCTTTAAGGCAACTTTTTCACTCTCCGCTTTCACTTTCATCAAGAAGCTTTTTAGTTCCTCTTCACTTTCTGCCATAAGGGTGGTGTCATCTGCATATCTGAGGTTATTGATACTTCTCCCGGCAATCTTGATTCCAACTTGTGCTTCTTCCAGCACAGAACTCCTCGTGATGTACTCAGCATAGAAGTTAAATAAGCAGAGTGACAATATACAGCCATGACGTACTCCTTTTCCTATTTGGAACCAGTCTGTTGTACCATGTCCAGTTCTAACTGTTGCTTCCTGACCTGCATACAGATTTCTCAAGAGGCAGGTCAG